>CATKHM010000176.1:0-30307 GCA_949751825.1 Blepharisma undulans
GAGCACATGCAAAAAATAAATGGGAAAGACTGGTTATGTATCAAAATTTTGAAGATTTGGATGATGTGGTAATTTTGATAACTTCAATGAGAGTTTTATTGTTTGTTGGAGGGGAAAAGAAAGGGAGTATTAAGATAAAGAATATAAAACACTGTGAGTTTGTAAAAGAAGAAGAGAGTATATCGTTTGAGATGAGGGATCTTGTGAAAAATATAATAATTAGTAGCACACTTATATCGGGTCTACTGAAAGTATTTGAAACCATCACTGCGATTAATCATAAAATCCCCAAAAATGAAGCTTTAAAGCAAATTCTATCAATTAAATCGACAAATAATTATTAATTCAATAGCTATTTGTTATAAGTTCTTTGTATTTTTTATAGATTTCTTTGTTATATGTATTTTCTTATATATCAGAGTATATTTCAAATTAATCTATTATTTGATGAAAAATTCCGTTAATTACACTAATTAATTATCAAATAGATTGGAAAAATAATCAGTAATATTAAAAAGTTTATTAATAAAAAGAAATGAATGTTTTATTTTCTATAAAGCTTAAGGCAATTCAGTCAAACTTTTTGTATCCAGGTTAAACTTAAAGTATTTTATAACATCGCTATAAGTGCTACTATCACAATAAACGATTCCAATATACACTCCATCACTGTTATGCACATAATACACTTGATTAGGGAAAAAATACACCGATTCTGCAATTCATCTTCAACCAGTGTCATTTTCGCTTTCATAAATTGACCCAGGAAACTCAATCAAATACAATCTCTCTGAATTTATCATTATTTTCGTGTTTTCAGCTTCAAAATCGTAAGGAATTGTAAAATATTTTTCAATGTCAATTGAATATCGCAAAATATTTTTATTAATATACCCAGAAATCAAAATATTCCCACCAAATATTATGCTATTGCAGCATCAATCAGCTTGTAGCAATGGAGTTAATTCTTTTCAATTATTTTGAGCCAAATCAAATCTACTAGATACTTGCAATATCCCTTCATTATTTTCTCCTCCAAAACAATAGATATTTTCGTTGAAATAGACAGCTGATGAAAAATGGCAAGGATTTCCATATGGCAAAACCTCTGTTTCTCCTTTTTCATCAATCAGCAATGTAATCCCTGAATCTGCTAAATTGCCATAGCAGAATAATTTGCCATTTGGAAGCTGAGTTATGCATGTGCTGTAGTCTAAAAGCTCTGGAATAGATAAAATTTTAACTTCTTTAGTTTGATTTTCTGTATTGTTAATATATAGATTTGTTTTATTATCCACTATATCAAGATTATAAATAGATGGTTTTTGAAGGGGAGTATTCTCTTTGGAATTTTCATAAGCACTGCTATTAAGTATCTTTTCTTCAAATTCTTTTATAGAGGTATTTATAGCACATATATTGTAATTTCCTTTTTCAAATTGAGAAGTATTTATTTTGCTAGTTTCTATGTCTTCTTCAAATTCTTTTAGACAGCTTTCGTTTATTATGGATTTTAAATGCTCATTTTCTGCTTTAAGCATTTTAATTATTTCTATTATTTCTTTCAGTTTCTCATTTTCATTTTTATATGTAAAAATCTCCTTTCGCCAAATAGCTTAAGTAGTCATTTTAGTATGATTTTTATAACAAATTTTATTATTTTTAGCAATAAATATTGATTTATAAAGATTTGAAATAAGAAATAAGCATGTTTTACAAAATAAGCTTCATAATAAATTAACTATGTCGCCATCTCTAACATTTTCGTTGTTTCTTGCAATCTATTTATTCTCTCCCCAATATGATCACAAATATTATCAATACTCCCCAATTTCTCATTCAGCGAGCTCATCTGCCCCGACAGCGAATCCACCACTTTTGACAACTCTTTCGTTTTTATCGCAAATTGTGTCAAAACCGGATTTGTAATTCTTTCTGCATCCAAAATATCCACAACCTCCAGTGCTTCTGGTGGGATTTCTCCTTTAGAAATTTTCATCGCAATAACCGTATGTCCTTTTTCTTCAGCAGTTACTATTGCTCTTATTTTTTCTACCATCGCTTTCACACTAGTAATTTTGGTGTTTTTTCTGTTTCTTTTATTAGTTATTAGCTTGATTACTTCGTTTTTTACCTTGATTTTGGATTTCCAAGCTTTTCTGTTAGCGGATTTGTCGTATTTGAAGCATTTGGAATAGTCTAGAGGGATTTGTTTGCGGAGATATTCTTGACGAAAATTGTCCCAGACTTGCATTTCGAGCTTTTGGGCCTCGATTTTTTTCTTGAGTTTGGGGAAATCGACGAGTAAAGCGTCCAGGTCTTGGTTGGTGATTACCATTACACGGGTTGGCTCGATGACGCGGCAGGAGACAGTGGCGGGGTATTGCATGAGAAGTTGACGAGAGCATAAAACGCTACCCATGCCGAGTTCGTCGATAACGAGTTTTACACCTTTGCTGTTTCCATAGGTGCCACTTCCACGTTTACTTCGGGTGCTTAGGCCTAAGTGTTCGCCACCGTAAACGGATGAGTGTCTTTCTTTGGTTTTTAAGGTAACTGTTAATGTTGTATCAAAAACTACATAAATTATTTGGACTTTTCCTTCCAAAATCAAAAACGCTTTATCAATCGTCTGATTCTGCTGAAACAGATAAGAATTCGGTTGATAATGCTCAATATCAAGCGAATAAATCAAATGATCCGCCGCTCTTGGCGAAATATTCTCAAAATACGGCACTCTTGCCAGCGTTCTTTTCAAAAAAGATTTATAATTATCCTTATACGTCGAAACCGAATTCAAAAAAGTCTGTTTTACTTCTGGGAATTTTTTCAAAAGTTCATTCAAAATTGGCTTCGTAATCACCGCAAGTGTCGAATACGTGCACGTTTTTACACTTGCCGTCCTTGGTGTCTTATAAAGTGCTGACACCTCCCCAAAAAAGCTCCCAGGCTCCAATATCCTTACCGAATGCGAATTTTTATATTCATCAAGTACTTCTACTTCGCACGACCCCATCCCTACAAAATAAATATTATCTTCTACATCAAACTGATTTATCACTGGATATTCCGGCTGGAAAAACTGGCTATCCAGCTTCTGCAACGCAAATTTTATCAATTGGGAATTATTTTCAAAAAATTCACTTCCCATAAAAACTTCCTCAAAAAGACATGCACTGATTTTTTGCTTTTTGCTGGGTGGGATTAATTTTGAAAAATTTTCATAACTTGCCTGACGGTCTAAAATTTTGAAACTTGATGTCAAATAGTCAGTAATTTTCATTTGGAGAGGATCAGAAAGCTTCATATTTCTCATAGCTGTATTGACCACGTCGTGGAGATCTGAGAGTTTTTGGGATTCTCTGGTCAAGCTTGTCATTATGACCGAAATTTGCCCAAAAACGACTGCTGTTATAATAGAGCCAATAAGGACTAAAATTCCGCCAATTGCGAATTGGAGGGTTGTGCGAGGCCAAAATTCGATGCCAGAGTAAGCGAAAACCATAGCGTAGAGGGCTTGGGAGTATTGGAAATATCGGGGAGAGTCGTAGAGAAGCTTGAGATTGGAATCAAGAGAGAGGCAAGGAGGTACCCAGGAGTGGCTGGAATCTTCGATATCGACGAGGTAAAACCAAAAACAAGCTAAAAGGTGAAGATATATGCTGAGCCATAGCAAAATTGTGCAGAATCTTATGAAAAGTTTTATTCATTCAGTCATTTTCATGAACATCAAGTCGTTTGTCACCTTTAAAATCCTATCCAGCTTGGTCAGCCTAAATAGCGTGAATGCAGGAATCGTATAAAAATATTCAGAAGGCAATGCAGCCAAAATATCAAGCACAAGCTTAGTTTTCGCATAATTAATTGCAATTTTCATAGGATCAATAATTTCATCCCCAGAGGTGGAATCAAAATAAGTTGTCCTGAAATTCATAATAATATCAGCAGAAAGGACAATCATATTTATCAATCCAATCGATTTTATTGAAGGGTTTCGCATTTCGTCTATATCGAATGCCAAAATGTATGGGATTGTAAAAGTATTGTAAAGCACAAAAAGAATGATCAAAATATCCCATTTCACCCTCATGAGGCCGGATTTATGGAACATAAATTCAGGCAGGGTGACTTTGGAGATGAGACGGGATTGGGGATTTCGAAGGGATGCAAAGGACATGGAGATGGAAGCGTCGTCGTCTTCGACGCGGGAGACTTCTTCGTAGCCGCTTGAGAGGATGGATTCGTTGTGGCTTCGTGCTTTGGTAAGCATTTTTTATTATAAGGGTTTCAAATGTATTTGAATAATTGGAAGGTTATGCATAAAATTGGTTATTATGATAAGATTGGTAAATTTATTAAGGAATTTAAAGAGTTTAAAATAAAGAAATGATGAGAGTTTTGAATAGTTGAAGATTAGATTTAGATTTTTTTCTTCATTAAAACTGCCAAAAGCAATAGAAATTTTTATTACCCTTTTTGAACTGTCCTATAAAGCTTGCTTCTAATGAATTTTTGGGGAAATTTTTTGCAAAAGTCATTGATTTTTCCATTTATCAGCTGGAAATATAATAAAAGCATCTCCTTGTTGAAGGGTTAACTTATGTAGCATTCATTATTCAGAAAGAGCAGCACATGGATTGGAATTTTTAACAAAACAACTGGAGTCTTGAATATATGTGGCATTTTTGATGAAATTGCCTCTCAACTTTTCAGCATTTATTATAAGCATTACAAAAAATCCGTAATCATATTAAGCTTGGATAAATTATAAGTTATTTAAAGAGTTTCAAATAAAGCTCTTACAAGAATCTTGAATTCGTTATGGCTCAGCTCTCCATTTCCATCTTCGTCTAAAACTGCTAAAGCTCCGTCAAGCTGCTGATCTGATAGAGGATACATGCCAATTTCTCTTGCAATTACAGTCATTGCCTTTTTTAGTTCAGTTTTTTCAATGTTTCCACTGTGATCAAGATCAATGGCACTGAACATTTCCCTTGTGATGTTGTCGAAGAGTTTTTCATCTCTTAATATTGTGCTAATTGATTCCATTTATTACCTATTAAAATATATTTTAAACAGAAAATCTCAAAGACTAAAAGCAGATTTTTTACAATATTGAAAATATTTGTAAATGAAAAATATCAATTTGTTTTATAATTGAATTAATTATTTGAAAATAATGCTTTATGTAGCATAGACTTCCTTCTAAGCAGGTTTCATACAAAAAATTGAGATAAATTAAGATAATATGTATAGAATAATTATGATAATACATGAGATTGAAGGTAAAATCTTTGAATTACATGATTATAGTATGTTTTTAATAGCTATCAGGTGGTTAATTATTCATCAAAAGTCATTTTGCTGGTGCCAAATTATTAAAGCTGCATTAACCATTCCAATAAGGTTTATTGCACATATGATAAGTAAAAGAAACCACTACCATTTACATAAAGATACCAATATGAAATTATTAATATGAGCAATTAATAAGTGTAATTATACTTCACTGTTTTAAAAATTCAAAATTATTGATTCTGCTTTTATTATTTTTTAAAAGCCAAGATAATTTAATAATTTGTTATAATTCTAAAAATATCTTTGCGACTCATAACATAAATTATTGGGACAATAACGATATTTATATATAATTATCTCAGTATAATTCTAATCAGATCTTTAGCATATTCCTAATATTATTATACTTAGATGATATTAATTTCTAATTTTCAAGAATTTTTAATAGAATGACTCTAGAGCGAGAAAGGATTATTTGGAGAGCTTGGAAAGCACTCATTTTTGAATTAAGCGGATAGATTCATATTAAAATATGCACGCTGACGAAATATTTGCATTAGATATGATTTAATTTATTAAATAGTTCTTTGTTTATATTTGCCTTTTGGATTGAATGAAATTTTTTCACATATTTTATATATAAATCTTCTTTATTAATCAAATGTAATTAAAGAAACATAAGCATTTGCAATATCTGTGATTCATAACAAAACATTATATTTTAGCAGGAAAAGAAAATATAAATTTAAATTAAAAAATTTTACTAATACCACGTTATCAAAGGCTAAACTAAATTATTAGAATTTAAAATGGAAAAACAAAATCCAAATGAGTCTGCCCCTCTGACACCAAAGCAGCTGAGAAAGCGTTTTAAAAAGCTCTATCACGAAATAAAAACTTTATGCAAAACGGATCTATTATCTATCCCTGGAGACCAAATTTCTAGTTTTTTCCATATTGTAACAGAGAAAACAAAAGAGCTCGTTGAAAAATCCAAGCTTTCAGGCCAAAACAAAGTTAATACTTATGGCGAAATGAAATCCAAACTCAATGAATTAAAAATTTTTGCCAAAAGAATAATGAAATCAAAGGAAAATTCTCCAGAAATCAGCAATTCCCAAGAAGACATATCATCAAGAAAAAGCTTGATGGAAAAAACAATCAGAGAGTATCTTATGAATGCAATTGATGTAATTTTCAGTGAAATCAGAGGTTTTCTTCCAAATGCCAATTTTAAAGACATTAAAAGCTTGAAAAATTATGCAGAAATTCACCCTGAGTATGATATGAACGCTGTAGTAATGGCTGCTACTATGAAATTGGGGAAACAAATAACTTTAGAGCAGTTTGAAGCTATTTTGGAAGCGAGAAACAAGCTGAATAAAAGATTTCATATAGGTGATGTGAAGGAGCCGAAATATGTGAGAGATCATATCAGTGATCTGCCAAAAGAAGTTCCTCAGGATTTGACACTTGTGAATTTTATCATTGATATAGTAGAAAAATATACGTTTGGGAAGTCGAAATCTCAAAAAAATAAAATCAGGCGAAAAAATTGCCATGCAACAAAAAATGTGAAGCTGACGGTTTAAAGAAGTATTTATTGAGATTTATTAATTAATATTTATAATAATAAATTGTTATTTAAATAGCGGATTTTGCTTTATTTTAGCATTCCAATCAGCAAAAATATCAAGAATTAAATGATTAATTTAACTAATATCCAAATTATTTATCTCTTCTGAATTTCTTTCTCGTCTCTCGCCACCATTTATACTTACAAGAATATTATTCGCACTTCCTGCTAATTTCAGCAAAAAACCAATTCTATCGGGTTTTTTATTTTCTTTCTCAATAATACGCTGAGCTTTAATGACTTTTTTCAATATTTTTATCATTTCAGGAGATTCTTGAAGAATATAAAGATCTCTTTTTACTTTCTTTAAGGTCACAGGCTTGTATTTATTTAAAGTAAACCTGATGTTATCTCTATAAAATCTCATAATTTTTTGCCAATCCTCAGAAGACAAACCGAACTGAATAGATATCATATTCATGATAAGATTTTTTTTAAAATTCTTTTCAAACTCCTCACACTCTTTTTGCTTTTTTTTTGGAAAAATCCACGTTGCTAATTTATCTACGAAATGGAACAATTTTTCGATGTATATAAAAATCATACTGAGAATCCGACATTTTTGGAGAAGTTTTAATTCTTTATGCTTTTCTTCACAAAAGATCCTTAAATACTTGCCTTGTCTTCTGTATAGCTTATCCACGGTGTCTATCATTTTATTGACTTTTATATGATTTATTTTTTCTTTTTTGCAAGAGTTGGCTCTATTGATTTGTTTTAGCATGGAAGTTTTTATTTCAAGGAGTTTGATATAAACTTTATGGTATCTTTCTCAGCAGGTTTTTAAATCTTTAAATATCCCTTTGGATAATTTGATATTTAATTTAAGTTCTTTGATCAATCCTTTCCAAATTTTAAGTGCTTTATTGCTTTTTGAGCTGATTTTATTATATTTGCTTGAGAATGGATTTTTTTTGAGGAAATCTGCTGATGCAGATACTGTTTTGATAGCGCAGCTGAGTTTGGTTTTCATAGAAATTTATTATAAAATTATGGCGATATTTTTTATGATTATTATGGGTAATAAATTGGCCCCATTATTATTTAATTTAAATGTAATAATTCAAAATTAATAAATTGGAATGTTTTGTGTGCTTTTTCAGAAAATTGTGTGCTTTTTCAGAAAATTATTCTTTTGCCTTGTGAAGAATTATTATATATTTGATAAAAATAATCAGGCATTAGAATTAATAGCTGAATTAATTATTTATTTATCTAAAGAATGAAAATTAAGTTAAAACTAAATATATGCTGTCCAAAAAGTCTGTTTTTTGCAGAATTCAATACTTCATTTGCCAAAATTTTATTAAAATCATTAATAATTTCAATGAAGTCATAATATAAAATAAAATTCTATTTATTCCGTATTTGAAAACATGTTTAATTAATTATATTATATTGTTATAAAATTTCTCAAATAATTATTATTTCAGAATTATTAAGATCTTATATTTTTGACCAGCAAAAATTATATTTCAATAACCAATTCACTAATTTTAACAGCTAATTCTATTTTGAGAGAAAATTCATTTTGCTTTAAAGAACAATTCCTCTTGAAATTAGATTTTATTCTTTACTTAAATATGCAGATCTTTAAATGTGAGCAAAGTTTTGTTATAATTATTAAAAATGATCAAACAAAAATTTTATATTTCATTTTCAATTATAATAAATTATGTCAGTTGATTAAAATTTTTCTTAACTTATAAAAAGGTGAAAGTGCGAATATAAAAATTAAATGCATTCAAATTTGGTTATTATTTACTAAGGTAATATAATTGCTTTATTTACTAAATCAGTTTAATTTTCTTCTATCTATATCAATAATTGTAGAATGGAGCTTAGAAAATGTTTTATACCAAACTGCACTCAAAGAATCAAGTTTTATTGTAACTGCACCCCATCAAAAGCAGTTATGTGTCAAGCTCATATTGGTGATCACGCTTCTATTGAAGGCGTTCTTCATAGCATACAATTTATTTCAGAAATCAACTCAAAGGTGAAAGAAGTAACTCTTAATCTACTTCATGAAGAAATATCAAAAATTAATAATCTAAAGAAAGAATCAATAAGTGCATTTACTCAACTGATTTCAACATTGGAGAATCTGCTTGCAAACATTGTCAAAGTACTCAACAAGAGTTTGGTTGAAAAAATGCAACAATTGAAACTATTGACAGTAAAACAAAATGTTTCAAAAATTGAAATAGATAAATTTTGAAGCATTTTGATCTCTGAAGATTTATCTGCGATCAAAGAAATCTGCTTGGTTGATGAAAAATTAGTGATAAATACGAAATTTATTAATGGATGCATAAATGCAATTTATGAAAAAGCTGCAATTATGAACATAAATAGGCTGGAAGATATAGCTGACCATTGCAGAGAATTATTAAATAGTCGTTTATCTGATAGCAACTCAAAAATAAGTCAAACAAAGACAGATGAATCTGAAAGTTCTATGATTTTTCAATCAATTATAGAAGTTGGACGAAAGATGCTGCATTATCAAGCAATAGAAGTTGCAGAAAAATCAAGCCCTTATATATTTGAAAACAGCAAACTATTTGAAAAGATTTTCAAAGGTCCAATCAAAGTATCAGACAGTTGTGTATATTGAGGACAAGTGAATCATAAAAATGAGCCAGAAGGCATAGGCATAATGTATTATTCTGGCGGAGGGATCTGCATAGAATATTGGACGACTAATAAAAATGATAGAGCAAGCAGAACAATTCAATTTCAAGAATATATATATATAGGTAAATGATTTGAAGGAAAAAGGCAAGGCAAAGGAAAGTTTATTCAAATTCAAGAAAATAATTATGATTATGAAGGAGACTGGTTCAATGATATGCAAGAAGGTTTCGGGGTAGCAACCTGGGAAGGCAAACGTTTTGAAGGAAACTTTTGCAATGGTAAAATGCATGGACAAGGAAAAAATTGAATGGGGTAATGGAGAATATTATGAAGGGAGTTTTGTAAATAGTATAATAGAAGGGGTGGGAAAATATGTGTGGAGTGATGGGGACGTATATGAAGGAGAATTGAAAAGTGGTAAAAGGCATGGAAAAGGTAAATTTATGAAAAAAAATGGAGATTGCTATACTGGAGATTTTGTAATGGATAAAAAAGAAGGCTCTGGAATTTTTGAGTGGTCAAACGGAGAAAGATTCGAAGGACATTGGCTTAATAACAAAGGGGATGGAGAAGGGATATATATTCATCCAAATGGAAAAACCATACAAGGAATATGGAAAACGACATGTTTTTGCCTGAAAATAAATAATTTTAAAAATCCTTAATAAAGATATCAATTATGCGAAAAGTCTCTATTTATTAAATTCTATTGCCCTTTATATGATTCATTTCCAATACCTATTACTTTTAACTTTTTAAGCAAGTTATCTCAAATTTTAAAATATTTGCTTTCATTTCTCTAAAAATTCTTTCCAATTGCTAGCTTTTTGATTACATAATGATGTTTTTAAATTATTATAAATATAATTAAACTTAAAGTTGATCAGATTTGGTGTAAAACCTATATTAAATGCAATTTGTTTTTTATTTTTTGATAGGCTGAATGAGATAATATCCTAACCAATAAGGAATTCACTAAGATAAGCGAATTTGCTTCTTTAATTGCCCATAATTAGAAAGTTTTATTTATTATTGCTAAATAAACCTTAAATATAGAACCTGATAAAATAATCATACTCCAAATTCTGGGTTTTCTCAAGGACTAATTCGTTTGACAAAAAAAGTGAATTTCATACATGCTTATCATCATCTACGCAATCTAATAGAGCAATGATTGTCCTTCAAACATAAAAAATTATTTCTTTATTTATAGAAATAATTATTATATTTAGATAATCTATATTAAAATAAATAGAATCTAATTAAGCTCTGCTTAATTCAAGCAATCTTTTTGCATTCAGATCAAACTTGTGATAGTAGGCATTTCCATAAATAATTCCAATATACACTCCTTCTTTATTACATGCACAATACGCTTGAATAGCATATTTGATTGTTGATTGTGCAATTCGTCTCCAAGCAGTGTAACTTCCAATTTTGCTTTCATATATTGAACCTCCATTGCATTCAATCAAATATAGTCTCTCTGCATTTATCAGGATCTTTGTTTTCTCCTTTGCAAATTCATAAGGAATTATAGAGTAAGAGTCAATGTCAATTGAATATAATAATAGATTTCTATTATAGAACCCAGAAATCAAAATATTCCCATTAAATATTATGCTATTGCGACACATATCAGGTTGTGGCATTGGAGTTAGTTCTCTTCATCGATTTTCAACCAAATCAAATCTACGAGATAGAGTTATTTGTCTATTACGATATAATCCACCAAAGCAAAAAACATTTTGGTTAAAATAGATAGCTGATGATAAGCAGCAAGGAGTTCCTGATGGCAGAACTTCAACAACACAATTCTCATCGATCAACAATGTAATCCCTGAAGTTGGACAATCTTTACCATAACAGAACAATTTCCCATTTGGAAGTTGAGTCATGCAAGTACCATCATTTAAGACTTCTGGAGTTTGCAAGATTTTCTTTTCTTTGCTTTCACTTTCAGTGTCGTAAGTACATAAAGTAGTTCTTTCCTTTTCTTGTATAATATTATAAACAATTGGTTTTTGATGAAAAGAGTCGAGATTTGGTTGAATAAGAATTTTAGGACTTTGAGAGGTTTCTATTTTCTCTACTTTGAGATTACTTTGAGGAATTATTATTTCACTTTTTACTTCTTCATTTCGTTCTTCAGATCCTTTTTGATCCTTACTGCTTTCATTTATTATGCTATCTAAATGATTTATTTCTGTTTCCTCATAAAATGTTTTTGCAGCATTGCACCAGTCTGGATTGATTGGAATTATCGAATTTACTTTCTCAATAGCTTCTTCAGGGTGTAAACTCAATAATCTTAAAATTGGATCTGGCTCTGATTTCAATATTTTTTTGGCTTGGGTAATTGCAGTGGAAAAATTATTTAATTCAGCTAAATGAGTATCAATCTCTTTTATGAGATTTTTTAAGTCATTTTTCGAAGCCAATACCTTTTGCTTTTGATAGTTGGAGACCGCTTTTGCAAGAAATTCCAGAAGTGCTTCTTTTGTGTCTTCACAAGGCTTTATAAAAGCACACTCCAATACGTGATGCATATTTTTCAATCTTAAGTGCTTTGTCATATGCTGAATACAGCTGTAAACTCCTGTAGAAGTGCATCTGCATATATACTCGGCATCAAGTATGCAGTCTGGCTCGAAACATCACTTTTCGACCATATATTTATTATAATGTTTATGCTTAGATGCCTTGCCTTTCTCTCTTTGGCGAATTTTGAAAGGCTTTTCCTTATGAACAAGTATATTATTTTGCTAAAAATGAAGGATCAAAGGAAGTTTCTAATTGAATTATAGCAAGATTAAAAAGGTAGCTTCATAAAATAAAGAAAGAAATACTTATGAGCTGATTTTGGTGCGTTTTAAAACAAACTTATGAACAAATATTTTCTACCTCAAAAATTAATTTTATGCAAGCATATCATTGAATAAACATTAAAAAATGCTTACCAAATAGCCAAGATGGATTTTAACCATGACAATTATGTTCCAGGCTATTCAGTAGACTAGATTACTTTAATCTTCTAAACTCTTCAAATCTTTTAAACAAATATAAAATCCTGATCTTTATGCAGGCTTAATTTTAGTTTTTTATTATCATTAATAGCTATTTATTGTTTAAAACAATATTTGGATATGAAAGATTTTAGTCTAATGCACGTTTATTATACAGGCTAATGCGAAGCTTTGATTTAAAAAGATTTTCAATTGAGAATAATTTCGAAGTAGCAATCATTTATATTTCATAGTTAATTATTGTCAAATTATTAAGATTATTTTATATATAAATAAAGCCTAAAAATATAAACGCTAATATAAAATGCTTTCAAATTTTACTTATCTTTCACGTAGCTTATATTATTGCTTTATTTTTAAAAATAAGTCTAATTTTCCTTCTATCCATATTAATAATTGTAGAATGGAGTCGAAGCAATGCTTTATGCCAAACTGCACTCAAAAAATCAAGTTTCACTGCAACTGCACTTCATTAAAAACATTTATGTGCCAAGCTCATATCAACGATCACGCTTCTATTGAAGGGCTTTCTCATATAATACAATCTGCTTCAGAAATCGACACAAAGGTAAAAGAATTCGCTATTAATCTAGTTCATGAAGAAATATCAAAAATTAATATTTTAATGCAAGAGTCTTTTAGTGCTATTAGCCAGCTGATTTCATCGTTGGAAAATCTCCTTGCAAAAATTATAGCAGCACTTGATATAAGCTTGCTTGAAAAAGGGCAGAAGCTAAATCAATTGGAAACTCAAAAGGATTCAAATTTTGAAGCAGATCAATTTTTAAGCACTTTGCTGTCTGGAGATTTATCTGAAATCAAGAAAATCTGTTCAGTTGATGAAAAGTTGCTGAATAATGTAATGCTATTGGGAGATTCATAAATGAACTTAATAAAGAATTTATACTATTGAATGAAAATAAGCCAGAAGATATAGCCAAAAATGAAATTGAGCATCTAATTGAAAGATTATGTGATTGCAACTTAAGAATGAGTCCAAAAAAGATAGACGAAGCCAAAAATTCATTGAATTTCCAAGCATTTAAAGAAGCTATAGTGAATATGCTGAGTCCACAAGCAAAAGAAGTCCTAGAAAAGTCAGGCCCTTACATATTTGAAAATAATCAACTCTTTGGAGTCAATTTCGAAGGTCCAATCACATTATCAGACAACTCTATATGGGGGAGAATTAAATTATAAAAATGAGCCAGAAGGCAAAGGCATAATGTATCGTGATGGAGAGATCTATGAAGGATATTGGAAATCTGGCAAACTTCATGGTATAGGCAGAAAAATTAACTGTAAAGGAGGCACTTATATAGGTGAATGATTTGAAGGAAAAAGGCATGGCAAAGGACGGTATATTGAAGATGGAGAAGATAAGTATGTTTATGAAGGAGACTGGTATAATGATAAGATGGAAGGTATCGGAGAAGAAACATTTGGTCGTGGCTCATGTTTCAAAGAAGCTTTTGTAATAGTCTTCATCATGGGCAAGGAAAATACGAATATGGTGATGGATATTATTATGAGGGAAATTTTATAAATAATAAATTCGAAGGGGTAGAGAAACATGTGAAGAGATGGGAGTGAATATGAAGGAGAGTTTGTAAACAATTATATGCATGGAAAAGGAAAAATTACATTAAAAGATGGAAGTAGCTATATTGGAGATTTTGTAATGGATAAATATGAAGGCATTGGAATTTTGGAATGGCCAAATGGCGAAAGATATGAAGGGCATTGGCTTAACGGTAAACAGCAAGGAGAAGGGATGCACTTTTATCCAAGCGGAAAAATTGTAAAAGAAGAATGGAGAAATGGAAAATTGGAAAAATGACATTAGTAAATGCCAAGAAGGATAAAAATATATAAAAATTTCTTCTCATATTCAGATTAGCATGAAATAATAACTGTTTATTTATAGAAAAAATATCTGATTAGGAAACCGTTAAAGATGAGATCATGCTTCTCCAAAAATCAACTATATATTTTCTTAAGGTTTGCTTATTATGCAAGATTATAAGAGATTTTAATTTAAAAAGATATTTTATTGAGAATAAATATTAAAGTATCAATTGCTTATATGCTTGATTATTATAAAATTAAGAATTTAATAAATTATTATTATAGTCATGAACCCCATCGCTTTATTTTCTAAAATAAGTTCAATTTTTTTCCTATAAATATAATAAAATGCTGAAGCAATGCTGCATGCAAAATTGCACCCAAAAAATCAAGTTTCATTGCGACTGCACACCGACAAAAACGCTCATGTGTCAAGTTCATATTGGCGATCACGTTTCTTCTATTTAAGGGATTAATCATAGTGTGCAATCTATTTCAAAAATCGACCCAAGCATAAAAGAAGCTGCTATTAATCTGCTTCATGAAGAAATATCAAAAATTACTATTATTTTGGAAGGTCAAATAAAAATTTTAGGTAATTCGAAATAAGGAGGGGAATTGAATGACAAAAATAAGCCAGAAGGGAAAGGAATAATATATTTTGGTGATGGAGGAATCCTTGAAGGATATTGGAAGGCTGGCAAATTTCATGGCGTAGGCAGACAAATAAATTTTAAAGGAGAATATGGATAGGTGAATGATTTGAAGGGAAAATGCAGACAAAGGTCACTATATTAGAAAGGAGTAGATGAATTTGTTTATGAAGGAGATTGATTCAATGATAAGAAATAAGAAATTCGGAGCAGAAGTCTGCGGTAATGGCAAAAGCTTCAAGGAATCTTCAGCAATGATCTTAGGCATGGGCAAGGAAAATTTTAATGAAGTGATGGATCTTATTATGAAGGAGATATATAAATAATAAAAGAGAAGGAATAGGGAATTATGTGTGAAATGATGGAGGAGAATATGAAGGAGAATGGAAAAGTGGTTATAAGCATAGAAAAAAGCACATATGAAAAGATCGAACATGCATACTGGAGATTTTGTAATGAATAAGAAAGAAGGCTATGAAATTCTAGAATTACCATATGGAAATAGAGAATGAAAAAGTGGTAAAAAGAATGGAAAAGGAAAATTACATGAAAAGAAGAAAGATGCTATACTGAAGATTATGTAATGAATAATAAAGAAGGTTATGGAATTTACGAATGACCAAATGGACAGAAATACGAAGGATATTGGTTTAATAACAAAAAGCATAGAGAAGGGCACACTTTTATCAAAGTGGGAAAAATGTAAAAGGAATGTGGAAAATTATTAAAAGAGGTTAAGCAAATGAAGAAAAAAATAAGCTTAGAGCAGTTTAAATACAATTTATTCTTCGTATCCACTATCAGCATGTAATAATTTTAAGTTTTGGAAACAATATCTGATGAAGAAACGGTTAAGCCCAAGATTATATTTTCTTCCAAAAAGAATCTAACTTAGAAGTTTTCAATCCTTAAAAATTGATATAATTTTATAATATGATTTCTGTTAATCTCAAACAAAATTCAAATATGTTATATATGTTTTTATCTCCCAAATTTATTCTTTCCATATTTAACTGCTTAAATATTTTTTAGGCAAATTTTATCATATCTGCTTGAGAAGGGTTTAATTTGAGGAAATATGCAGAGCATTTATATTTATTAAAATAAAATGATAATTTTATTGTCAATTATTATAAATTTATGGCATTTGATTTAAAGTTTGTTTTTGACTTACAAATAAAGCCTTTGAATACCAAAATAAAATGCATTCAAATTTTACTAGCTTATGTAGCTTATATGATCACTTTCTTTTCTTAATAAGCCGAATTTTCCTTCCATAATGATTATAGAATGGAGCCGAAGAGGTGCTATATGCCAAATTGCGCTCAAAAATTAATTTTCATTGCAATTGCACTTTATCAATAACATTTATATTTTATTTAGCTCATACGGTCACTTCATTTTCTAAATAAACCTAATTATCCTTATATAATAATTATAGAATGGAGCCGAAGATGTGCTATATGCCAAATTGCACTCAAAAAATCAAGTTTCACTGCAATTGCACTTCATCAAAAACATTCATCTGCCAAGCTCATGTTGGCGATCATGCTTCTATTGAAGGGATTCTTCATAGCATACAATCTATTTCAGAAATCGAATTCAGATAAAAGAAGTAGCTATTATTCTACTTCATGAAGAAATATCAAAAATTAAGAAAGAGTCAATAAATACTTTTAACCAACTGACATCACCATTGAAAATTCTGCTCAAAAAATTGTGAAAGTACTTAATATAAGATTACTTGAAAAAATGCAGCAGCTAAATCAAATGGCATTAATTTAAAAGGTTTCAAAACTTTAAATTGGTGAATACTTAAGCTTATTCTCTCTGAAAATTTACCCGAAATCAAAAAGCTCTGTTTAATTGATGTAAAATTACTGAAAAATACAAATGCTATTAGTGGATGCATAAAATTTCTAATATAAAAGTTATAATACTGAATTTAAATAAGCCAGAAGATATCATTAGGAATAATATTAATCATTTAATTGAAATTGCTATTGGTAATGACTTAAAAATAAGCCAAGCAAATATAGATGAAGCCAAAAGTTCTATGATTTTCCAAGAATTCAAGTAGGCCACTAAGAATATGCTGAGTCATCAAGTAAAATAAGCATTAGAAAATTAGGCCCTTATATATTATTTGAAAATAATAATTTTTTTGGAATGAATTACGAAAGTCCATTCAAATCTTCAGATAATTCTATATATTGGAGAGAATTGAATAATAAAAATGACAAGAAGGAAAAGGCACAATTTATTGTGGTGATGGAGGGATCTGTGAAGGATATTGGAAGGCTGGCAAAATTAATGGCACAGGCATAAAGATCTTTCTAAATGCAAACCTATATATAGGTGAATGATTTGAAGGTAAAATGCAAGGCAAAGGATATTTTATCATGAATGAAGATAAGGCTGTTTATGAAGGAAACTTTCGGAGTAAAAACCCTGGGAAAATGATGATCGGTTCAAAGGAAGCTTTTCTAAAGGTCTTAAGCATGGACAAGAAAAATATGAATTTCTTGATGGATCTTATTTAAGGGGGTTTTATAAACAATAAAAGAGAAGGGGTAGGGAAATATATGCATAGTAGCGAAAATGAATATGAAGGAGAATGGAAAAGTGTAAACACGCATGGAAAAGGAAAATTTAAATGAAGAGATGGAAGATGCTATATGAAGATTTTGTACTGAATAAGCATGAAGGCTATGGAATTTATAAAAGACCAGATTGAAAAAGATATGAAGGGCATTGGCTTGATAACAAAAGGCATGGAAAAAGGATACTCTTCAAAAAAAATGGAGAAATTGTAAATGGGGTGGGAAAACAAAAAATTGCTCAAAGAGGATAAATAACTATAGAGAAGAATATCTCCAAAAAATTTGAAAGCAGACATAATCAAAAATTTCATCAATAAAACTCAAATATAGACCCGATGAATAATTCTTTTCAAATTCTAGATTTTCTTAAGGACTAATTAGTTTACCAAAAAATGCAATTTCATCTATGCTTATTATCTTCTACAGAACCTAATCGAAGCACATATTGTCTTTCAACATATAAGATTTATTTCTTGATTTATAGGAATTATATCTAATAATCTATTAAAATAAAATATAATCTTATTAAGCTTTGCCTAATTCAAGCAATCTTTTTGCATTCAGATCAAACTTATAGTAGTAGACTTTATCATAATCAACACTTCCAATATACACTCCTCCTTTATTATATGCACAATACACTTGACCAGCATTATAGATTGTTGATTGTTCAGCAATTCGTCTCCAAGCAGTGTCACTTCCAGTTTCGCTTTCATATATTGATCCACCATTACAACCGCATTCAATCAAATACAGTCTCTCTGCATTTATCAGGATCTTTCTTGCACAGTCTTCAAAATCATAAGGAATTCATGTGAATGAGTTCGCACCAATTGAATATCGCAAAAGCTTTCTATTATAGCATCCAGAAATCAAAATATTCCCATTCAATATTATACTATTGCATTGGTAATCAGCTTCTGGCATTGGAGTTAAGTCTCTTCATCGATTTTGAACCAAATCAAATCTACGAGATAGAGTTAATGGATTACCATGATCATATCCTCCAAAGCAATAAACATTTTGGTTGAAAAAGATAGCTGGTGAACTATTGCAAGGAGTTCCAGATGGCAGAACTTCAACAACACAATTCTCATCAATTAGGACTGTAATCCCTGAAGATTGATAACTTCTACCATAACAGAACAATTTGCCATTTGGAAGTTGAGTTATGCAAGTACCTCAGTCTAAGACTTCTGGAGCTTGCAAGATTTTCTTTTCTTTGCTTTCACTTTCAGTGTCGTAAATACATAAAGTAGTTCTATCATTTTCTTCTATAATATTATAAACAGATGGTTTTGGATGGAAAATGCTAAGATCTGTTTGAATAAGAATTTTAGGGCTTGGTGTGCGTTCTATTTTCTTATCTTTGAGATTACTTTGAGGGATTTTCATTTTACTATTGACTTTTTCTTTTGCTTCTTCAAATTCTTTTTGATCCTTACTATTCTCATTTATTATGCTTCTTAAGCGCTCATTTTCCGCCTTAAGTGATTCAATTTCTTTTTTCAAGCTCTTAATTTCTTTTCTATATTTAGATCTCTTATTTCTAAGTTTTTCATTTTTTCCCTTTTCTTCATTAAGTAAATTTTTCCAAATTGCTTCCTTCATCACAGATGCTTTTGGGATTTGAATGCCTAATCTTTGAGTTTTATCAATTATAAACTCATTGCTTAATATATCTTCTATTGTTGGCCTGTTTTTCCTTTTTTTCTGTAAGCACCTATCAATTACAGACCTCATCTCATCTGAGTAAATATTTCGAGTTTGCCCATGAGGCTCGTTTATTATTTTATTTGGTTTATTATCAAAAGGATGCTCAAGATTGCAGAGATAAAATAAAATGCATCCAGCTGCTCAAACGTCACTCTCCTTAGCTTGCATCTCTCCAGAACACGTTCTGGGTGAATAATAAGCAGGAACACCTTGAATGTTATGAGAATAATCATGGCGAGAAATCCCAAAGTCAGCTATTTTGACGTTATCATTTTCATCTAAAAGGATATTTTGCATATGAAGATCTCGATGAATAAAGTCGTTTTGATGTAAGCACTCAAGTCCAAAGCAAATTTGTATGAAATACTTCCAGATTCTGTCTTCCTCGAAAAATCCCTTTTCTACTTGCTTATCACAAATTGGCTTGAGTAGATCTCCATTTCGGCAAAAATCTACGATCATATAGAAGGTGTCACCAGATGTATAGAAGCGGTGTAGATGAAGTTTATATGGGTTGACAAATGAAAGCACTTCCATCTCCGTCTCGATGTCCTTTCAGTTTGATTGATTTTTAAGTACAACCTTCATTGCATAAACTTTTCCAGTTCCTAAATAAAAATCACTTTTCTTTATGACTTTGAAGACCATCCCAAAAGCCCCACTGTTGAGGAAAATACCGACTTCAAAGTTGTCGGTTAGCTCACTAGGCCAAGTTGTCATCTTTATTATTATAGGTGAAATTATTCTTGCTATAAAAATGGACTTATAAATGGCTTTATTTACTAAAATCAGTTTAATTCTCCTTCTATCCATATCAATAATTACATAATGGAGCTGAAGCAATGCTTTATGCCAAACTACATTCAAAAAATTAAGTTTTACTGTAATTTTACCAATCAAAAACGTTTATGTGCCAAATTTATATGGCGATCACGTTTCTATTGAAGGGTTTCTTCATAACACAAAATCTATTTCTGAAATCGACTCAAATAAAAGAAGCAACTATTATCAGAAAAATCAATTCACAACTATTTGAAATTATTTTCAAAGGCCAATCATTTTATCAGACAATTGTATACATTGAGAAGAATTGAATCATAAAAATGAGCCAAAAGGAACAGGCATAATGCATTATTGTGATGAAGAACCTGTATAGAATATTGAAAAACTGATAAAATTGATAGCAAAGACAGAAGATCACATTTTTTTGAAAAAATGTATATAGGTAAATGATTTGAAGGAAAAAGACAAGGCAAAGGAAAGCTTGTTAGAAATGGAGGAAATAATTATGTGTATGAAGGACTGGTTTAATGATAAGGAAGAAGGTTTCGGAAAAGAAACATTCGGTGATGGCGAACTTTTTCGAAGGAAACTTTTGTGATGGTAAAAAGTCCGGACTGGGAAAAATTGAATGGGAATGGAGGAGAATATTATAAAAGAAGTTGAATAAATAATGAAGGGGTAGGAAAATATGCATCGAGCAATGGGAGTGTATATGAAGGAGAATTGAAAAGTGGAAAAAGCATGGAAAAGGAAAAATTTACATGAATAGATGGAGCTTATTATACTGGAGATTTTTGTAATGGATATAAAAGAAGGCTTTGGAATTTTTGAATGATCAAACGGAGAAAGTATGAAGGGCATTGGCTTAATAGCGAAGGTCATTGAGAAGTGACATACTTTTACTCAAGAGAGAAATTTTAAAAGGAATGTGAGAAAATAATTAATTATTAAAAGAGAATAATTAGATATGGAGAAGGATAAAGAGTAGAGCTGTAAATTAGGAATATATAACAAATTCTTCTTCTTATCTATATTAGCATGTAATATCTATTTATTGTTTAAAACAATATTTGAATGTGAAAGATTTTAGCCTAATGCACGTTTATTATGCAAGCTAATGCGAGGCTTTAATTTAAAAGGATTTTCAGTTGAGAATAATTTTTGAAAGTATAATCATTTTGCATTTCATAGTTAATTATATCAAATTATTATATTTAACTAGGAATATTCTATATATATAGCAAAGCCTAAAAATATAATTCTCAAACAAAATGCATTCAAATTTTTCTCATTTTTTACGTATATTAAATAATCCTTTATTTTCTGAAAATCAATATTTTCCTTCTTTCCATATTAATAATTGTAGAATGGAGCCGAGGCTATGCTTTATACCAAACTGCACTCAAAAAATCAATTCTTACTGTAATTGCATCCCATCAAAAGTATTTATGTGTCAAGCTCATATTGATGATCACAGATCTATTCAAGGGGTTGCTCATATAATAAAATCTATTTCAGAAATCGACCCACATATAAAAGAGGCTGCTATCAATCTACTTCGTAAAGAAATATCAAAAATAAAAACGTTGAAGAAAGAGTCAATAAGTGCTTTCAGCCAGCTGATTTCGTCATTGGAAAATCTACATCTAAAAATGATGAAAGCGTTGAACACGAGCTTATCTGAAAAAGAGAAGCAGCTAAATAAATTATTAGTTACTCAAAATGTTTCGATACTTGAAGAAGATCAATTTTGAAGCGCTTTACTAACGGATGATTTATCCAAAATCAAAAAAATTTGTTCAGTTCACGAAAAATTATGGAAAAATACAAATGCCATCAGTGCATATATAAATGAACTTAATCAAAAGATTTTAACATTCAATGCAAATAGTCCTGAAGATATAGTTGGAAATGACATTGAGCGTTTAGTTAAAATGGCTTGCTTTATAGACTCATATAAAATAAGCCAAAAAAATATAGATGAAACTAGAAATTCCTTAAATTTCCAAGCATTTAAAGAAGCTACAGCGAATTTGCTAAGTTCAAAAGCAAAAGAAATCCTAGAAAAGTCAGGCCCTTACATATTTGAAAATAATCAACTCTTTGGAGTCAATTTCGAAGGTCCAATCACATTATCAGACAACTCTATATATGGAGGAGAATTGAATTATAAAAATGAGCCAGAAGGCAAAGGCATAATGTATCGTGATGAAGGGATCTGCGAAGGATATTGGAAAGCTGGCAAACTTCATGGTGCAGGCAGAAAAATTACCTGCAAAGGAGGCACTTATATAGGTGAATGATTTGAAGAAAAAAGGCATGGCAAAGGACGGTATGATGGAGAAGATAATTATGTTTATAAAGGAGACTGGTATAATGATAAGATGGAAGGTATCGGAGAAGAAACATTTGCTCGTGGCTCAAGGTTCAAAGGAAGCTTTTCTAATAGTTTTCATCATGGGAAAGGAAAATATGAATCTGGTGATGGATCTTATTATGAGGGAAATTTTATAAATAATAAATTCGAAGGGGTAGGGAAACATGTGAAGAGTGATGGGAGTAAATATAAAGGAGAGTTTGCAAATAATTATATGCATGGAAAAGGAAAAATTACATTAAAAGATGGAAGTAGTTATACTGGAGATTTTGTAATGGATAAATATGAAGGCATTGGAATTCGCAATTGGCCAGATGGTACAAGATATGAAGGGCATTGGAGAAACGATAAAGAGCATGGAGAAGGGATATTCTTTGATGCAAATGAAAAAATTGTAAAAGGAATATGGGAAAATGGAAAATTGGTTAAAAAGCTTAAGTAAGCGAAGAAGGATAAAAAATATATAAAATTCCTTTTCATATCCATATTAGCATGTAATAACTATTATTGTTTAGAAGAAATACCTGATGAGGAAATCGTTAAGGATAAGATCCAAAAATCTAACAATATATTTTCTTATGTGTGCTTATTATGCAAGATTATAATAGATTTTAATTTAAGAAGATAATTAAGAATAATCAATTTTTTACTTCTTTTTTGCATAGCTAGTATTATTATTCCTTTATTTTATAATATAAGCCTAATTTTCCTTCTATACATATTATATAATAATAAAGAATGAAGCCGAAGCGATGCTGTGTGCCAAATTTCACTCAAAAACTTAGTTTCACTGCAACTGTATTCCATCAAAATCATTTATGTGTCAATCTCATGTTGGCAATCACACTTCTATTGAAGGGCTCTTCATAGCATAACATCTATTTCAGAAATTGACTCAGGGGTAAAAGAAGTAAATATATGTCTGCTGCTTGAAGAGATATCAAAAATTAACATTTTAAAGAAAAAGTCTTTAACTCCTCCCAAATAGTAAATAGCTTAGACTCTTACAATTAAAACTCAAGAAGTAAAACTGCGAATTTAGTTCCTTTTGAAGATGCTAGGTATTTATTGAGAATTTTACACCATACAATTGGAAAAAGAAAACATGCTTCTTGTTGTTGCTGATGTATCCATTAAACAGTGTTTAGCAAGATTGGCTGCATTTATGAGAAAGCACATAGCTCATCAAATTCAGCTGATCAAGACTGATAATCAAAAGCTTTTTCACTCTGTCATAAAAGATATAGATAGCTTGATATGAAAAATATGGGAATACTTTTCATGAAAAATTTTGAGACTTTCTTTATCCATGCACATCATCAGAAGTATTTGAATTAATAAAAATTATGAAACTAATCCAAAAGAACTGCATTTAGTTATTATTAGAAGTAGCAATCTATCAGAACTTCCTTTATTCAATATGCCCCAAAAAATCGAATTCAACTAGTAATTTGTAAATGTAAATCAACAAACAAGCTGAGTCGACATTTTAGTTTTCACTACAAGCAAAGAAAATTTTAATAAGTATAAATGCAATTTAGATATCTTATTTAAAGCTTATTTAAGGTAGCTCAGCCAACCTTTTTGTATTCATATTAAACTTGCAGTATTTTGCCAATTCAGTATAATTTGTAAAACGAGGGATTCCAATATACACTCCTCCTTTATTATATGTGCAATAAACTTGATAAGGGTCATAAAATATTGTTGAGTCTGCAATTTGTCTCCAAGCAGTATCACTTCCAATTTCGCTTTCATAAATTGATTCAAGGAGACACTCAATTAAATACAGTCTTTCTCCATTTATCAGGATCTTTCTTTTCTTTTCTGCAAATTCATAAGGAATTGATGTGAATGAGTTGGTATCAATTGAATATCGCAAAAGATTTCTATTCTCTCAACCAGAAATTAAAATATTTCCATTAAATACTATGCTATTGCAACTTGAATCAGGTTGTGGCATTGGAGTTAATTCTCTTCATTGATTTTGAACCAAATCAAATCTACGAGATAGAGTTAATCTTGTACTATTACATCCTCCAAAGCAAAAAACATTTTGGTTGAAATAGATAGCTGACGATGAGTCACAAGGAGTTCCAGATGGCAGAACCTCAACTTGACAATTCTCATCAATTAACAGTGTAATCCCTGAGCGAAATGCACCATAGCAGAACAATTTACCATTTGGAAGTTGAGCTATGCATGTAGTGCCCTTTAAGACTTCTGGAGTCCTCAAGATTTTCTTTTCTTTTCTTTCACTTTCAGTGTCGTAAATACATAAAGTAGTTTTACCATTTTCTTCTATAATATTATAAATAGATGGTTTTAGATGAAAAGAGTTGAGGTCTGACTGAATAGGAAATTTAGGACTTTGAGCTGGCTCTATTTTGAGATTACTTTGAGGAGTTTTGGCTCCGCCTTTGACTTTTTCTTTAAATCCTTTTGAATACTTATTATTTTCATTTATTATGTTTCTTACGCGTGGTAGTTCTGCTGTGAGTGATTCAATTTGCTTTTCTTTGCTTTCATTTGTGATTCTATATTCACATAGTTTCTTTTCAGGCTGCTCTTGTCTATCTCTTTCTCTATATTGACTTATAATCATGTTCATAACAGACAATTGTGGAATTGCTATGCCTAACCACAGGGTTTTATTTATTATAAACTCATGATTTAAAATAGCATTTATTGTTGGCCTTTGGCCTCTTTCTTTCTCTAAGCATCAATTGACGAAAATTTTCAAGTCTTTTGAGTATCCATTTCTAATTGGCTTATAAGACTCATATTGTATTTTATGCTCATTTTGACCAAAAGGGTACTCAAGATTGCACAGATGATATAAAATGCATCCAACTGCTCAAATGTCACTCTTCTCAGTTTGGGGCCGTTTTTTGCATGTCATAGGAGAACGGATAGCAAAAGCTCCCTGAATGTCTTTTGCTTCTAAATGTCTCGAAATGCCAAAGTTAGCTATTTTGACATCATTATTTTCATCCAAAAGAATATTTCCTAGATGAAGATCTTGGTGAATAAAATGATTGCAATGCAAAGTTTCAAGCCCAAGGCAAATTTGTATGAAGTACTTTCATATTTCATTTTCTTCAAAATATTGATGAGCTAGTTTCTTGTCAGTCACGGCTTTAAGAAGATCACCATTTGAGCAATAATCCATGATAATAAAGTAGGTATCGCCATCTACAAAATGACAGTCCATGTGAAGCGTGTATTGATTAATATATGAAAGAATTTCCATCTCCATCTCAATATCCTTCCATTTTGAAACATTGCTAGATCTGGAGACAACTTTCATTGCATATATCTTTTCATCGCCTAGGTAAATATTACTTTTTTTCCTAACAGTATAAATTGCTCCATAAAAGCCATAACTTAAGCTGCCAGTAACATCAAAAAGCTCAATTAAGTTAGCTGGAAAGAGTGCCATCATTTTTACTATTATATCAATTCATCGCTGCACTCTGTATATTCATCTTTCTAACGAAATAACTTAGAAATTCTTAGACTTATAATTTAAAAGTTAAAATAAAATGCAACATCCAAAAATAAGCATTGTCAAAGAAACACTATGCCAATTTAAGAAGTTTTAATAAAGAAAAATTAAGAAATAATTTTGACTAATTAGAACTTATAACTAGATAAGCAGTTAATGTTGGATAGTAAGCTAAAGATCTGTATATAATTATTTTCTATTTATTTAATTTTTGAGAAAAGTTAGGAAACTGCATTGAAAATCTTAACCAGATTAACTAAACTTATCAATATTTATCGGAAAAATATCGCTTGAAGATTTTCGTGTAAAATCAGAAGCATTAGATAATCTCGGCCTTCTTTTTAATCTATTCAGGGACTATACAAGTTTCAACCCCATGTATTTCGCTAGGCTCAACTGCCTTGAAAAATCTCAATAAAAGATCTAATTGTATTTTTGCTACCTCACCCTAAAGCAAATTGGGATGAAGAAGAATAACGAGTAATTAATCAAAAATAAGGAGATCACAAATTGAGAAGTTTGTATTGGTTGAGGATTGAAAGAATTTGTAGTTCTGTTTCAAAGTCTTTCCAGCTTGATTTGTTTTGGATAGTTTTCTTTTTATATTTTCCCCAACTGAGTCAGGAAATGGCAAATCATAACTTTCCATACTCATTTTTTTCCTCTTCTAGCAACGCTTCTTCTCTTGTTTCTTTATTCTCAATCAGCTCATACATAGCCTCCTCAATATTATCTTCTATTTCAATTTCATTCAGTGCTGAATTTCCATTTTCTTGTTTTTTCATCCAAAATCCCAGTCAGCTTAATTTCCTTACAAGGATCATTTATAAATTCGCTGAAATCAATACCTTTTATCAGCTTGGAATCAGCTCGTATCAATTTATCGGACACCAAGCAGAGAATTTTTTGAGTTTTTGTTTTAGATAAGCAAAAGATCATGCTCATAAGAAACCGTGTCACAAAACTCAATGGTTTCGTCTAACGCTTTTTAGATAGGGGCTATCTCCAGCGTAATTTAGAATTTTCTTGTATTTTTGGCTTTGCTTGGGCTGGCTTTTATAAAAACTTGGGCTTTTTATCGGAATTTAATTTTGCCATACTTCATAATATCAAAATCTGCAGGAGAAGCAAGGATCTTTCTCTGTGGCGGCTTAGGTGTTTAAGCTTTTTTTAAGAAATTTAATAGATTCTGAAGGCCTTCTATAAAACAGCGATTCAAAGAAATTGTTTCTATTTTCTTATTATTAGCTAATCTTTGTTTTGCCTTTAATTTAATAGCATTCTTGCATATAATATTCAATAAGCACTTTTGCTAAGATTTTGTTGCATAATCTTGGTCAAAAAGACTGCTGGTTAATTTTTGGTCACAAGAAGTCAGCATATTTGCATCTGAAACAGCTGAGAAGCAACGCTGACTCATTCGTAGGTTAAAAGGATAAAATTTTTGAAAAAATATTAGTAGACTAGATTATTTTAATATCCTAAACTCTGTAAATCTTCAAGCAAATAGTAAAACCCTGATCTTCATGCAGGCTTAATTTCAGATTTTATTATCTTGATATGTATTATTATAATTAATACCTATTCACATTCGATACTAAAAATCATTTGCAAATAAAGATTTTCACTTCTTGTAGTATATATTACACATTAGAGTCAAAGTTTTGTTTTTTCTTCCTCTTCAATAAGACACAGAAGTTTCTAATTCTCTCAAACTGTCTAAACCTTCTTTTGATTTATCCTGCAATGAAGGCTCTGAATTGTAACAGATAATTTTGATATTTTGATAGCCATTTGGGCATTATCAGCTTAGTGATGCAAATTTTAGGATGCTAAAATGCCAGCATTTATTAACTTTTTAGATATGCATTATGTATCTCTAATTTCTGCAATTTCATACTGCTTTTTCTACTTCATTCTATAATTTCAACTATTTGTCATCTAAATGTATTATAAATGATTAATAAGCATAAATGTAATTTGATGTCTTATTTAAAGAAAGCTTATTTAAGTTAGTTCAGCCAAACTTTTTGTGCCCAGATTAAACTTAAAACGTTTTACCACATAAGTTTTAGCTTGATCATCTCAATCTAAAGTTCCAATATACACTCCTCCTTTATTATATGCACAATACACTTGATCAGAATAATTGATTGTTGATTGTTTAGCAATTCGTCTCCAAGCAGTGTCATTTCCAGTTTCGCTTTCATATATTGATCCATTCTTACATTCAATCAAATACAGTCTCTCTCCATTTATCAGGATCTTTCTTTTCTTTTCTGCAAAATCATAAGGAATTGATGTGAATGAGTTCGCACCAATTGAATATCGCAAAAGCTTTCTATTAACAAATCCAGAAATCAAAATATTCCCATTAAATATTATACTATTGCAAATATCAAGCTGTGGCATTGGAGTTAATTCTCTTCATTTCTTTTCAATCAAATCAAATCTACGAGATAGAGTTAATCACTTACCATTATCACTTCCTCCAAAGCAATAAACATTTTGGTTGAAAAAGATAGCTGATGAGTAGTAGCAGGGAGTTCCAGATGGCAGAACTTCAACAACACAATTCTCATCAATTAGTACTGTAATCCCTAAAGCAGGATATTTACCATAACAGAACAATTTGCCATTTGGAAGTTGAGTTATGCAAGTACCTCTGTTTAAGACTTCTGGAGTTTGCAAGATTTTCTTTTCTTTGCTTTCACTTTCAGTGTCGTAAATACGTAAAGTAGTTCTTTTATGTTTTTCTTGTATAATATTATAAACAGAAAGTTTTGGAAGAAAAGAATCGAGATCTGGCTGAATAGGAGTTTTAGGACTTTGAGAGGTTTCTATGTTCTCTGCTTTGAGATTACTTTGAGGAGTTTTAAGTTGGCTTTTGAATTCTTGTTTTGCTTCTTCAAATTCTTTTTGATCCTTATTATTCTCATTTATTATGCTTCTTAAGCGCTCATTTTCCGCCTTCAGTGATTCAATTTCTTTTTTCAAGCTCTTAATTTCTTTTCTATATTTAGATCTCTTATTTCTAAGTTTTTCATTTTTCCCCTTTTCTTCATTAAGTAAATTTTTCCAAATTGCTTCCTTCATCACAGACGCTTTTGGGATTTGAATGCCTAATCTTTGAGTTTTATCAATTATAAACTCATTGCTTAATATATCTTCTATTGTTGGCCTGTTTTTCCTTTTTTTCTGTAAGCATCAATCAATTACAGACCTCATCTCATCTGAGTAAATATTTCTAGTTTGCCCGTGAGGCTCATTTATTATTTTATTCGGCTTATTATCAAAAGGATGCTCAAGATTGCAGAGATAAAATAAAATGCATCCAGCTGCTCAAACATCACTCTCCTTAGCTTGCATCTCTCCAGAACACGCTCTGGGTGAATAATAAGCAGGAACACCTTGAATGTTATGAGAATAATCATGGCGAGAAATCCCAAAATCAGCTATTTTGACGTTATCATTTTCATCCAAAAGGATATTTTGCATATGGAGATCTCGATGAATAAAGTCGTTTTGATGTAAACACTCTAGTCCAAAGCATATTTGTATGAAATACTTCCAGATTCTGTCTTCCTCGAAAAATCCCTTTTCTAGTTGTTTATCACAAATTGGCTTGAGTAGATCTCCATTTCGGCAATAATCAACAATCATATAGAATGTGTCGCCAGATGTATATAAGCGCTCTAGATGAAGTTTATATGGGTTGACAAACGAAAGCACTTCAATCTCAGTCTCAATGTCCTTTCAGTTTGATTGGTTTTTAAGTACAACCTTCATTGCATAAACTTTTCCAGTGCCTAAATAAAAATCACTTTTCTTTATCACTTTGAAGACCATTCCAAAAGCCCCACTGTTGAGGAAAATATCGACGTCAAAGTTGTCGGTTAACTCAGTCGGATAAGTTGGCATCTTTATTATTATCTGTCGAAATTATTCTTGCTATAAAAATGGACTTATAAATGGCTTTATTTACTAAAATTAGTTTAATTCTCCTTCTATCCATATCAATAATTACATAATGGAGCTGAAGCAATGCTTTATGCCAAACTACATTCAAAAAATTTAAGTTTTATTGTAATTAAGCAACTATTATCAGAAAAATCAATTCACAACTATTTGAAATTATTTTCAAAGGCCAATCATTTTATCAGACAATTGTATATATTGAGAAGAATTGAATCATAAAAATGAGCCAAAAGGAACAGGC
>CATKHM010000177.1:6273-30302 GCA_949751825.1 Blepharisma undulans
ATCGTTAGATTGGCAATAAATAAAACGTCGTCAGAACAATTTGCAATAAAAAGTTATGATAAAACCAAGATAAGCTCGACACAAAGCAAAAAAAATTTAAAAACTGAAATAAAAATACTGAAGTTTTTGGATCATCCCAAAATTATTAAACTTCATGAAATTAGAGAAACACCATTAGGCGCACATTTGATTTTGGAATATTTTAATGGCTGCTCACTTGAAGATTATGTAAAACAGCGACGAAAATTAGAAGAATACGACGTAGTAGATATTTTCAAACAGATTTTGTCAGCAATTTCATATTGCCATATGCTGAAAATTGCGCATAGGGATATAAAGCTTGGAAACATTCTTATAGATTCCCACAAACAAGTAAAAATGATTGATTTTGGCTTCGCAACACATACACTCAGGAGAAAAAAATTCAATATGAATTGTGGGACACCTTATTATATGGCTCCGGAAATTGTATTGAAAAAATCATATGATCCATTGGCAGCTGATATTTGAGCCATGGGAGTTTGTCTATACGTTATGCTTACTGGAGAAGAACCTTTTAGAGGAAAAAATCAAAAAGAAGTTTATAGAAAAATTATCATGGGAGTATTTACAATCCCAAAAACGCTAAGCAAAGGGTCTAAAGGGCTGATTAAAAATCTCATGCAAATAGATCCAGGATGCAGAATTTCCGCAAGTCAAGCTTTGCGTGATTCTTGACTTAATTCTTATTCCAAGCCGCAATCCGACACCAAAATAGGTTTCGATACAAATTTTTTACTATCAGACACAGAAGAGGATGGCCAAAATAAGCAATTTGGAGAATACATTCGGGACAATGTATTTAATGAAAATTTGTAAATCTATTTTAATTTATTCTCTTTATAAATATCAGTACAGTTCGAGCATACTCTAACTTTTTTAAAATATCCTAATTCTGGCAAACTCATTCTTTTCAGAGAATGTCATTTGCAAACTGCAGCTCCGCATTTTCTGCAGTGATGCTGCCTTAAAAATGTAGTAAACTTCCTTTCGCAGACCTTACAAGATTTGCTTAATATTCTATCATCTCATTTTGGTCTTGTGATTTTTTGGCAAACATCACTTCATTGCAAAAACTCAGCTTGATTATTGAATTTTAATTTCCAATTTTTTAACTTTCCTTTGTGATTAAAGCACTCAATTGTCATTTCCAATGCCAAAAGGTCCTCAAAAATTACTTCAAAATGCTTACTGATGCTCCCATACAGAGGAATGTATGATCCTTTTTCCTTTGAGAACGTTATTATTTGATCGTTCAAGTTTACTCATTTTTTGGAAAATTCATTGCTTTTAGGGCTTCATACATAGACAAAGCCTTCAATTTTCAGCGTTTTTCTGTCAAATTCTTCATGCTTTCTTCAGCTCCCACTCCCCATGTATGAAATATGTCGAAATATATAAATTCAAATGGTCTTTTTAATTTTTATTATCCCATTTGCATTTGCTGCTGATCTAACACAACTTAAACTGACAGTAGACAACTCTACAATCCAAGCTACCACAACTTACCATTTCAGCTTCAAATATTCCTCATCCTTGAGCTCTTCAAGTAAATTCAGCATAACTTTTCCTTCAATTTACACTAACCTCCCTCAAGGCTCAACTGCATGTTCTGTGCAAACATTACAGTCCTCATGCACTTATTCTTGCAGTTTTAGTAATAATCTGCTAACTATATCGAATTGTTTTCCGCCTACTTCTACCAATGTCAATATTGATATAAGTAGCATCAATAATCCAATGACAACTACATCAGGTACTTTTACTGTGAATACTCTTTCCAGCTCTGGCAGTGTTCTAGACCAAGGCTCAGTTTCTTTATCTTTTAACGCAGCGTCTTTGCAGAGCGCTCAGCTGCTGCCAGGAACTCAAATAGTAGGTGATTATTCTTCATGGACTGTTAATATGCAAATAACTTACGCAATTCCTTCAGGTGGATTTATATATATAACTTTTCCAACCTGGAATCAAAACATGGGAAGTACAAATACACTATACTATTGTGATGGAAATGAAGTATGTGCAGGGGTTTCCAGTAATATTCATTTAGATATTCAGAGTTCAATTGCGTGCACATGCGCATCAGGAATAATTCAAGCATCCCTGGCCCAATCAACGAGCGGAAGCATCAGCTTTACAATTTCTTCTATCCGAAATCCTCCAAGCACTGCAGCTGTATCTGGCTTTTATATACAAACAGGCTATAATAGTGGCTATATAGAGACCTCTTCTAGTATGTCAGTTTCAGTTAATACCCCTAGTACACTATCTGGAACATCTTTATTAATGGATTCTACGTCTATTAATGCTCAAACTCTTTATACATTTAATTTAGCTTGCAAAACCCCTATTCCTGCTGGTGCATCTATGGACATTATTTTTCCTTCTGACTTTGTTATAAATTCTTCAATAACTACAAGCATAATAGGAATTTTTGGGTTGCTGCCTTCACTGACGTATACAATTTCTTCAAATGAAATAGTGATTTCTGGAGGAATTTCAAGCTATCTAACTGAACAGTCAGATATTACTTTTTCTATAAAAAACGTGCAGAGTCCAGCATCCACAAAACCATCTGGGTATATTATCATGAAAATATATACCAGCTCAGGAAGTATTTGCTTGTCAGATAATTCAAATGCTTATAGTGTCACTGCAGTTGCTGGAGGACTATCCAGTGTAAAAATTACAAATGAAGTGACCACAATAAATGCTGAAACTTCGTATACTTTTGAATTTTATTGTGGAGACCCCATACCTGTTGGGGGCACGATAAAAATTACAGCTCCAAGCCAAATATCTTTTACGAATTATGAAGCAAAAAACTGCAAATCTGTAGATGCAAGCAGTGTTTTATCGCAAAATACCCAGTGTTCAGTGACGGATAATAAATATTTATGAGTGACTAATGGGTTTCCTAGTGGCTACACTTCAGGGCTAATTAAATTTCAGGCCGAAAATATCATTAATTCAATGTTGCCGACTTCATCTGATAATTTTTTAATAGAAACATATACAGATGATTCCTTTACCTATAAAATCGACCTAGATAATAGCACAGACATATCTGCCACATCTGATTACCTTGAAAGCGTAACAATAACCCTCAAATCATATACTACAGGAGATATCACTACCTATACATTTGCAATCCAAACTAAAAACACAATTCCGTCAGGCGGGACAATTTTAATTAATTTCCCTTCGCAAATCATTGTAAGTGATCTCACTTCAACTTGCCAAAATTTTATTGGTTATAATTTGAATGCCATCTGTGTGAATACTGAGTCATCTATACAAGTAAATCAAGGCTTTCTCAGTAATTTTGCACCTGGCTTGCTATCTTTTGATATAGGGCTAATAAGAAATCCTATAACAACTCAGGCTTCTGATACTTTTCAAGTGTATACAAAGTACAACAGCATGATTATAGATAGACTTGAAAGCGGAATTACAATAACTATGACAACAGCCCATGATTTATTAAGTGCAACTATCGCTATATCTAGTAACATTATTGCTGCAGAAAACGATTATACTTTTACTATAGCGCCTTATAATGTTATGTATAATAGTGGGTATCTCTTAATCACTTTTCCAAGCGAAATTGCTATGCCTGGAAGCCCAAGCTGCAGCATTTATGGAAGTATTACAACATCAGTGACTTGCTCTATATCAAATAGCCAATTGAAAGCTATTCTAGGATTTTCATCAGACACAACTTCAGCTTTCAGCTTTATTTTGCACAATGTGGTCAATCCTTCTTCCACAAAGCCCTCTTCTTCTTTTATTATCGAAACATTGGTAAATGGGTACAGCATTGACAAACTCAGCAGCAAAGTTACAGTTCAAGCAACTCAGCCAGCCTCCTTCCCAAACCTTCAAATTTCTCTTTCAGACTCAGGGATTTCTGCGACTTCCTCTTATAAGTTCACCTTAGCCACTTTGCATACCCTCCCAGCTGGAGGATATATAGAAGTAGTTTTTCCTTCTCAAGTCACCATCACCTCTTCATGCTTAATTGTGGAAATAAATACAGCTTGCACCTTTATCAGCTCAAATACTATCCGTTCTCTATCAGCCCCTGCTAATTACCCACCGATGACCATTGCTTTTACTATTTCTGGGCTTCAAAATTACAACATCGCTACTGTTTCTTCAAGCTTTATTGTGACTACAAAAACATCTGATGGGTATTCCATAGACCAAAACAGTGCACAAACAGTCACTTTTACTTGCTATTCGCCTTGCGAAACATGTGACAACCTTGCAAATACGTGTACAAGCTGCATTTCTGCATCATCTGAGCCTTATTTTTGAAGTGGAGCTTGTCATTCAGCATGTGACAAAGGCTATCTTGATATAGGGAACTCTAAAACTTGCACAGCTTGCAATTCTACATGCGAAAATTGTTCAGGGAGTGCTGATTATTGCACTTCTTGTAATAAAAATGGATTGTATCCTTATTTTTATAATAATGAATGCTTGGAGAAATGTGGAGATGGGCTATACTCTGATACAAATTTTGAATGCCAATATTGTGACGATAACTGCAATACTTGTATTACGGATTCAAAGAATTGTGTAACTTGCAAAGGGTCGAATATTTTATATAAAACACAATGTGTGGAGTCATGCAATGCTGAGGGACAAATTATTATAAACAATATTTGCTATGATTGCGATTCAAACTGCTTGACTTGTAAGGACTCCACAAAATCCTGCTCCTCTTGCCAATCTACCCAATACTTATACAATAAAGTTTGCTATTCGACCTGCCCAGAAAACGTTACGATTACTTCAGGAACTAACTGCATTGACTGCCAAAGTCCTTGCAAAACTTGCATTGACGAGGTTTCTCAATGCACCTCCTGCGATTCTGACTATTTGCTTCTAAATAACTCCTGCATTGAGCATTGTTATGACGGATATACTGAAATCAATGGGATCTGCCAAGAATGCTCTAATAAATGTGACACGTGCAGCCTATCCACCACAAACTGCACGTCTTGCAAGGCAAATCAGTTTCTTTATGAAAATTCCTGTGTCTCTCAATGTCCGTCAGGAATATCAATTAAGTCTGGAAATGAATGTCTTCCATGTGATTCTTCATGCAAAACCTGTGCTGATTTGACATATGCCTGTACAAGTTGTTATGATCCTTTATATTTATATAACGGAAATTGTGTTGAATCTTGCCCTAGCTATATGGTAGTCATAAATGGGCAATGCACAGGCTGTGCTGAATCTTGCATAAGCTGTGATGAAGATTTTACTAGCTGTTTGCAATGCTCAGATAGTTATTATCTCTATAAAGGCTCCTGTCTCTCATCTTGTCCTGAAAAGTCGACAGTAAAGAATGGAACAAACTGTGTGGCCTGCGAATATCCTTGTGTTACTTGTGAAGACAAAGCTGACAGCTGCTTGTCTTGTGATTCAATATTTTTGCTATATGAAGACACTTGCGTATATACATGCCCCAGTGGCTATTATGCAGTTTCAGGAGTTTGCATTAAAAGTGATGTAAATCCAGGAGAGTGCGCAGCTGGATGCACTGAGGAACTCTTAAATAATACAGTTTGTGACACTGCCTGCAATGTAAAAGCTTGCAATTATGACAACGAAATTTGTTTAAAATATCCGCCTGATAATTCTACTGTAGAATATGCTGAAAGCTTGGCTGTAAAAGAGGTGCCTTTTCCTTCATCAGGTTTAGGGATAATAGGTGTCGGAGTAGCTGTGGTAGGAAAAGTGTTTATTGTGGCCACGTCTATAGCTGGAACAGCTGTGAGCATCTGTGCGGTGCTGGAGACTGTGTCTTGGCTAGCTGTGCTAGGAGAAGTTAGTATCAGTGATGGAACGCATGGAAGAGAGCTTTTAAGCTCTGACTCTGATGTTCAAATTACTATGGTGATTTTGATAGTGCCATTGATTTTTCATTTTGTGCTTAACATTGTATATTTGATTGTGTTTTATTTTATGACTTGGAAAAAAGATGCAGCATTCAGGATATGGTGTAAAAATAACGGATGTGCAATAATTACATATTTATTTTTCAGTGGTCTTATTTCATTTAAATTTATCAGATTGTGCAACTGTAAATTCTTTGGGCTAAAATCTTGCAAAGCTACCTTCGAAAGAAAATCCAACTTAATAAAGCCATTTTTATATACGCTCTATATCAGTATCCTTATAGTCTCTTTCCCACTTATCGGAATTTTCATATGGATTTTATTTGTATATTCAACAGGCAGCTATGTCTATATTTTATCCCTTGACGGTTTGGGAATTACCTCCATTTGCCTTTTCTTTACAATTATAGACGCAATTTGAATGATAATTCATATGAAAAAAGAAAGATCGCTAAAGAGCCTAAAATCATATACGATCAATCCTGCATTAACAACAGAATCTTTAGAAATTGATGCTGTGAAAATTTTTGATAGCTTTAAAGATACAGGAAGCACGCTGGACTTAAATAAAATAAAATCATTTGACCCAGAAAAGTCAGGCGATTTTGATACTTCGCGAGATAATTATTGGGAACTTCAGAGCACAAATAACATTTCTCCTACTGAAATTATGACTGACACCAATAGAATTCATGAAGAAGACATTTCCAAAGATTCATCCAAAAATGACTGAATTGATGAAAGTTTTGCCCAAAATTTCAAAATAAAACTCGATGAAAGCAGCTCACACGAATTCATTGATGAAGAAAATGAGCCACAGCTATTTGATATCATAACAGACGAAGTCTTCATCGATTTAATAAACGCAGAAATCGACATCTACGACTTTGAATGCATAAAAGTCAAGCATATTCCTTCAGCCTTAAACATTCTGATCAAAAAAGAATTCAAAGGAGGAGCTTTTGATAGCGGAGAAATACTGCAAGGAGAATATACAGTTCAAGAGGTAAACAGAAGAGATGTTCACTATGGAATTGTTAGACGAGGGAGTGAACTTGAAAAAGTCAGGAGAAATTTTATTGGGGCTGAAATCGTGGATATCCAGATGAGGTCTGGAGATAGATGAATGATAGGAAGAACTGTGAAAAATGAAAGCGACTTTGATTTTTTTAACTGCAGTGTTGATAGGGATAATCCTGAAATTGTGATTGCAAGCCATGGAATTATAGGGTATAAATGCAAAATAAAAAAGACATTCAAAGGAGCTATAAGAGTCGATCCAGAAACAAATCGGCCTATTATAAGTGCCAAAATCATTCAGGATTATGAAGGAATAGAAATAGATGAGGTGGATCCTCATTTGGCTTATCTTGCTACTGAAGAAGGATTTGTTAAAGCAAGAAGAACTTTTGTAGGAGGAATTATTGTGGGTGTTCTTAATGAGAGAAATAAGGACATATTTTCTCAGAAGCAAATTAAATTTGGAGTGTCTGAAGAAAATATTATACCAGAGGCTGATTCTACTAAGCGCGACTCAGAAACACCTCCCCATACTGCATTTACATTTCCAGAAACTGATAGTGAGTATTTGGTTGTCAAAGACTATGAAGATATCATGCCTACACTCGTTCTTTTAAATGCCAAAAAAGCAAACGTTATGCAAAAATATAGAAAACCTAAAGCAAAAATTGGGAAAAATAAATTAGAAATTGAAATACCAGAAGATGCTGAAATAGAGGAGGGAAATAAATCTGCTAATTTTAAATTTTAATTAATTATATTCTTATCAATATTATTAATTGCATTTTATGATCTTTAACACTATTTATATAAAGACTTAAAACTTTATTAATTTTTATGTTTATAATATAAGAAAATATTTTATGCACTCACTTATCAAAAAACCGTTGATGCTATGGCTTCTACAAAACTAGCTAATCAATAAACATTATGGAGGAAGAAGAACAAATCAAGTTGATAAGCCAGGAAGGTCGAATCTTAGAAGTAGAAGAGTCAGTAGCTTTTAGATCTCCAGTTCTTAAAAGTATGATTGAAGGGTTTGATGGAAAAGAGCAAATCCCCTTGCCAAATATTAAAGCAGATATTCTTGAAAAAATAATCCAGTATATGAGACATTATAAAGATTTTGATCCTCCAGAAATTGAAAAGCCACTGAGATCTGCTGTTATGGAAGAAGTAGTTTCGGCTTGAGATGCAAATTTTGTTAATCTTGAACATGAGATGATATTTGAACTTATTCTTGCAGCAAGCTATTTAGGAATAAATACATTGGTGGAATTAATGCTTGCTAAAATTTCATCTATGTTGAAAGGAAAAACGGCAGAAGAAATAAGAAGCGTGTTTGGTATTGAAAACGATTTTACGCCTGAGGAAGAAGCGCAAGTAAGAGAAGAAAATAAATGGGCTGATATCGAATAAGTGTGTTTTAAATGTTAAGTCTTATTTGGTTAATTGCCTTGATTAATGCTTCATTTCTTTGAAATTGTAAAGAAACGAGAAAGATTAAAATTAATGCTTTTATTATTTTAATTTAGTTGAATTAAGAAAGGCATGCTCTTATAATAAACATCTATTAAATCGGCAATATCAAAAATAATTTAAAGTGAGTTAGAAGTCTCAAGAATGAGTTTTATTGGAAAATTAGATTATAATCAGCATGAACTAATGAGAACATCATCAAGTTTCGAAGAAGTGAATATTTAAGAACAGAAAAATAACCTAAACATGGAGTTGCACTTAGATATTAGTTTTAAATTGGATCTGCCATGATAAAATATTCATCATTATAATGCAATAAAGCGTTAATAAAGCTATCAATACTCTCACAAATGCAATAGTTAAATTCATTATAATAATATAATCAAGAAACCTTATCATCTTATGAGAAATATATTGGTTTATTTAAATTATTTTATAATTATCTTGATAGATTTCTGTTATAATAGATGACAATTCTTAAACTTCTTTTAGGTGAAGAAATCAGAAGAGTTGGAAAAGCTCCAGAGACCATTAATGAGGTCAAAACTAGAACATCAAAAATGTTCGGCATTGAAGACCCTTCATTTCGATATAAAGATGAAGATGGGGATTTAATCACGATTCAGACACAAGATGAGTACCAAGATGCACTAAAATTGTGCAGCGGAACTATCAAACTTGAAGTTCTGGACTCCCAAGTGCTTTTAATGAAAAGATCTTCGTTCATGATGAGCTCTTTCGCATCAACTCCTTCCGATACATTTAATGCTGAATCTATGGAGAGATCTCTCAAGCATTTAAATAAAACACAAGAAATTCAAAAAGGAGAAAGAGAAAAAAGCGAAGCTATAAACACTAATTATTCAGTGACTATCCAAACTGATTCTATCATATTTAAAGAAGACTCTACCGAGACTTCAATCACGATGGATAAAGGCTCAGATGCCATATTTACAAGCGACTTTTCCACACAGTGCGAGTATAATTCAATCACAGATTTTCAGAATTTTCTGAGAGAACTTATAGGAAATAATTTGCCTAAGCCTGAAATTAGGATTAAAAATAATGTGTGCTCAGTTTGTGGATTTCAGATCAATGGAGTCAAATATGAGTGCAAATTTTGTAATATAAACATGTGCGCAATTTGTGAAAAGGATAGCGAGCATATGCATCCTCTACTAAAAATAAAACCTTCCGAAGTTTTTGTTCCTATAAAGCCCATTGAAGCCCATCAAAAAAAGCAAACTAACACAGAATATGTCCAACTCAAAAAACCTGTAGATGCAGAGTTTACACATACAAAAAAATCAATTGACATAGATAATATTATTACAAGCAAAAAAGCAATAGAAGTTCATAAACCTCTCAAAAAGCCTATAGAAATCGAAAATTTCTCTCAAGATGACTTTGCTGAAGTTGTGGAAACCAGAAAACCTCTCGAGTCAGGTGCCACAAACACCTTTGTAGGCCTATCTAAAAAAAATATAGAAGAAACGAAAAAATACATAAAAGAATCTCCTCAAAAAGATCCAGAAGAAAACTATGTTGTGCTTAACAGGGATTTGAAAGAAACTCCAAAAGGGCATCGAGAAGACTTATTCGAACTTTTAAAAAAGTTAAAAGTGATGGGCTTTAATGACGAAAATAAATCGATAGCAGCGCTTATTAAAGCTAACTATGTTATGGAAATAGCAACAGAGTTTTTATTAGACCAAACTTAATTAATATTTTGCTCTTAAATCGTCTAGGGTAACTAATTCATGATCTTTGAAATGTGTTCTGTACCAATGCTGCATAATCAGAAATGGGTCAATGTCATTGATATTTGTAACTCCTTCTTGAGAAACCATGTAAGGAGATAGGATGTTTCCGATTTGGGTTTTTCCAGGCTCACTTCCACCTTTTGTTAATAAATGTTTATATAATAAATTTCCAGCTTCTGCATTTATTGCAGATTTCTTAAACGCCGTTTCCCATATAACTGCAGATAAAGCATTATCTAGCACATAAGTGTAATAAGAGCTGCCATATTCTGCTAGATGATGCAAGTTACAGTATCAGTATCCTCCGAATTCTTTGGTTTCAAAAAAGCCATTGAACTTTTGCAGGGCTGCTTCAATGTTTTCCTCAGAATGAATAAGCAAATCAAATAGAGAAAATGATAGTTGAATGTGGTTTTTCAACGCCTTGAATATGTATATAGAATCTGTCATGTATAAAAATAGCTCATTTGGTATTTTTTCACCATTTAATTTGTGTAATGCCCATCGACTTACATAGCTATAGTCCGTCACAAATTTTTCAAAAATATGTGAAGGAATTTCTGCCAAATCCAATGGCACTCTTGTCCCAGAAAATGCTTGGAATTCGCTTTGGCTGACAATTGAATGAATTGAGTGGCCGAGCTCATGGAAAAGTTCTATTAAATTGCTATAGTTAATTCCGTGGTTTTTAAAATCATCTATTTTTACATATAAAGATTCTTTGCTAAAAGCAGGCCGAGGAAAATTGCATGAAAGAACACTGATAGGGATTTGGTACTCATTGGAACTCATTGATATTTTTTTAGGGCAAATTATATTATAATTTGAAGCGCCTCTATTCGCTTTGTTATTTCTCTGAAACAAATCCATATACAAATACCCAATTAATGTTCCATTTTTAGAAAATGTAAATTTCACAATATCATTTGACCAAGTTTCATCTGTATTTGCCATGCAAATTTCAATATTGATCCCAAATAAGCTTGAGCATAACTCGCGAATTCCTTCAAAAACGTTGAAAAATGTAAAAAAATTTTCATCATTATAGTGTTTTGTAAAATTTTTGATTTTTTGTGTTTTTATTTCGTCAATGTATCTTTGGGAATAATAAGAAATATCTCAGCTTTCCAGCTTGACTGGGTTTTTTCTTGAAATTTGCTCATTTAATGCTTTTCTATCAAGGATGATATCGTACTCGTTTTTGAGCTTAGGTTCAAGATATCCATGACAGCCTACCAAATTTTCAATTAGATCTTTAACGTTTCCTGGAAACATCTTATATTGCATCGAATATTCCGCGAAATTTTCAAAACCCAAAGAGTTTGCTAGCTGTTTCCTTTCGCTAATAAGCCTGCTTAAAACTGGTTTATTTGATATATTTACACCCCCGCTTGCTTTTCACGCCCTTTCTCGAATTTTCGGACTTTCTGAATGATTCACAATAGATAATAAATCTTCTTTATCGTATTCAACTTCTATTAAATCATCATATTTATCTCCCGATCGTTCTGGTCTCAAACTCATAGGAATTGACTCAATTTCTTCAAAAGCAAATAAAAGTTTTGCCTTGGAAGCATCAATGTTGTTTAAATATTGCGATTGAAGCTTCAGTATATTCAAGCTGTGATTTTTTACTCCAGCATCAGTTAAATGAGTCCCTTCTTTTTCAAATTCTTTCATTAAAGAAATTGCAAATAATTGTTGAGACTGTGTAAGCGATGGGAAAAGGAAAGAGTTTTTAAGGGAAAGAAGAGATGTGTAGAGCCCGTGATCTTTATTGAGCTCATCAAAAAGCATAAACATTTGGTTTGTAACAGTGTCAGAGGCTTCTTTTCAGGCTTCATGCGGAAATAGATCTGAAATGGCTTGGCTTATGTCGCCTGTTAATGAGGATAAATTAGAAATTTCATCAAGATCATAGAGCTGTTCAAGGCATGGAGAGCGAGATTTGATCAGAGATTGAAGTCTTTGGATTTCATGAGAATTTTGTTGAAATAAAAAGAGTAAATCTGAAGCTGCCTTTAAATAAGCTAAGCCAAATTTACCCATTTTTTATCACTTCATGCTATTTATAGCAAAAAGTATCAAAGCTTTCAAATTAACATATATTTTTTAGATTTAAAAGCAAAGAAGCAATTAATTACTTAATATGCAAATAAAATTAAAATTGCATAATTTGCTATCAAATATAAATGATTATAATATTCTTCTTAATCTGTGAAAACTTGCTTTATCATTTTATTATTAAATTTAAAATTAAATCCCATTTTTCTGTACGATCAGGTATTGTTGATAAAAATATGGAAGACGCCTAACAATCAGTAAGGCTCTCTCCACTTCTCAAATCGTTTAATTCATGCATTTAATTCCTTTGCTTATTCCTTAGAGCTTCCTGAGACCCTAGACTTCCTTTACCTATTCTCCTTGAGATCCCAAAAAGAAACGCTTTTAAGTTCATGGACTTTTTCCAGAACTACCTATGAAAATCTGAATAATAAAAATTTTAGCGATCGCTAAGATAATTTGACACTGGAGAATGCTATTTACGTTGGGGAAAAAGCCTTTTAAGCCAAAGAATTCATATTTTCATAGTCGGATGGATATTACTAAAAATAATGGGCAATAAGACATCTAACACAAAGGCAAGCCAGGCCGAGGCGATATTGTCGCCAGATGAGCTGAGAAGAGCCAAAAATGCGTTTTGCATATTTGATCAAGCTGGTCTTGGAGAAGTTGAGATCGGGAGCATTGGGAGAATGATGCAAGGGCTTGGCTATACAGTGTCATATGCTGAAATTAGCGTCATGACCGAAAAGGCTAAGGTAAAAAGAGCATTCAATTTAAAGCAATGGCTCCAGATGCAAGCTCGGCGAAAAATAGAGCTGCAATTCAAAGAGAAAATTGTTGATGCTTATAAAGACTTTGAAAAGTGCGGATCGAGCAAAATCAGCATGGATGATGTCAGAGAAACTATGGCATCATTTGAAGGGAACATTTCTCCAGCAAGAGTCGAAGAAATCTTAAGAGAATCTGTACAAAATGAACCTTTGAGTCCAAGATTTGATGAATTTCTGAAGGTTGTTGTTGGGAAATAATGATAAATTAATTCTGTCTTTATATTTTAAGCTACAGAAAATCGTTAAAAAAAATTATATTTGAAACGGTCTTTTATGAAATGGTTTAATTTAATTTGAAAAAATCGGAATCAAATTTTTATTGATATATTATCAGAAAAACATAAGAAAATGATAATATTTAAATTATTTCTTTATCTATCAAATAAAGCTTCTATATTTTCTTTAATTAAATTATATAATATTCATTTCATTTAAATTTTTAATAGCCTTAAGTATGTGTTCGCTCATAATGATTTTATTTAATTTAATTTTTTAAGCAATATCCCTATGAACAAAAAATTTTAAAAAATCGAATTAATCATGCAAATTTACATTATGATGATTCAAATTTTATGAAATTTAAAATTGGCTTGTATAAAGATGTGTTCAAAGCATCAAAATTAAGTATCCACAATCTATTTTTATATCAAGAATTTTGCTCTATAATACGTTTTGTATACTAATTTCTTATATTGGAAATAATTAAATCCAAATGGAAAGAAGAAGATCAGTTGATGTTTCAGACAAAGACCTTGAAAAAGCAATATCCACAATAGAAGAACTCAACGAAATGATGTAAAATCTATTCAGAAACCATTTAGAGCAACAAAGAGTGCAGCAAGAAGAAAACGGGGACTATTTGGAAGCTGACATTTCGTATCAAAGGATCTTACAGCTGCGAAAAACAGTTGCAGAGAAGCAAAGAACAGCATTAAAATCCCGTCAAAATAATGAAATGATTGAGGTTGAAACTAATTATTCAAAAGAATATTCTGACTTGGTTCAAGCATGGCAGCATGCTTTTTCCGATTATAAACAGTCATGCAAAGACGCTGAGGCTTTATTAGTAGAAAAGCAGCAAAAAGAGTTTGAAGAAGAGAGAAAAAGACTAGAAAGTACAGTTCCTATGATCCCTAAGCATTCCCCAGAGTATTTGAATCTTTCGAAAATCTTGCAGACTCTAGTGAGGAATAAAAACTATCAAGAAGCTCACCGAATAAAAAACCAGCTGAATAATTTGGATTGTGGGAAATCAGATGAGTGGCAAGAAGAAAGGTCAAGAAAAATCGATATGAAATTAGACTGCATCAGAAGAAGACATGAAAAAGAGCTTGAAAATGCAAAGCAGAAAGTAAAATTAGGATTTGAAGAGCTAAAAAAGCAGCAGGCAGCTGAATTTGTAGAGTAAAATTTATTTAGACTTACTAAGAGATATCAGAACTTGAAGAAGTCTCTTGAAAACCAGCAAAAGCTGCAGGCAAACAAGTTGAATGATACTACCAAAAGGCATGGAACAATGGATGTGCAGAATCTAGCCAGAATTCTTTCTAAATCGAATTTGACTTCAAGAATTCTATCCAGAGAAGGAAGTAAATTAATATAATTTAAATCCATTTCATAATTTTACTTGCCAAAACCCATTTTAAATTCACCCAATTCCTTACTTTTGGAATTCAAAATAACAAAAAATAGATTCTGTTTGAAAATAATTTTCCTATTAAAAATGGTAATTTCTCAGAAAATCAGTCTATGCCAATCACTAAACTTAAGAATATTTAATCTTTCTATAAACTAAAGTTCTCTCATATAAAAATTCCTTATTTTCGAGTGATGCCTTTTCATTATTGCATCAGCTTCTTAATAAGCCATGAAGATTTGATAATAGTAATTTTTTTTGTTATCGGGAATATTATAATATGAATAAACCTCAGTCTATCGTAAAACTCACCCTCGAAGCAAAGGAATTAAGGATAGAAGACCCTAATTCCAAGCACAAAACCTGCTGTAAAGTGTTCACCAAAACAGATAACTCAGAAAAATGGGAAGAAGCTGGCCATACTGAACTTATTGACTCCAATATAAACCCAGAATATAAAAAAGAATTTAAAATTCAAGTCACCTATAAGAAATCCAAGCTGATTAAAATAATAGTTTACGACTTCTTTGAAAACTACCTGCAAAAGATTGGCAAAGTTGCATTCACTTTGTCTGATTTGATGATCAATGGGCCAACGACATTTAGCATCAGAAACTATGATGAAATATTTGGAAGGCTTATTGTTCACAGTGAAATTCATCATCTAAGTGAGGAGTTCAAATTTCAGATCAGGGGTAAAAATTTGGTCAATAAAGATCCGTTTAACTTCCGTTCGCCCTATTTTAAGTTTTACCGACTTAGAAAAGGACAAGATAATTTCCAAATATATAAAAGTGAAGTAATAGAAGAGAGCTTAAATCCTGTATGGAATCAGGTTAGTTTTCATTTATATGACGTGTGCGGAGATAATATACATACCCCTCTAAAAGTCGAAGTATGGGATTCTAATCCTATGCTTGAAGATGTTTTAATGGGGGAAGGGTATACCTCTGCGGATCAATTGCTTGGCAAAAAGTCAATTACTTTGAAGAAAAATAAAAAATTCAAAGGAAAAATTGAAATCATTCGTGCAGAAGTACTGGATCAAAAAACAAGACATTCTTTCTAAATTGCGTCATTTTAGATATAAAGATTATTTAGATAGTCTTAAATTAATCAAAATAAGCAGTTTTATAATAAAAATTTCTGATAATTGCAAGTATTTTTATTTTCCTAAAAAAATAAATACCCATTTTTATAAAATTATATTTGATGTGTTTTCTTTGAAGAAAATCCTAAAACAGTAATAAAATCTATCCCAAAAACAAAAAATAATAATTGTGTATCATCAAATTATCATATTATAGCTCAAAGCCAGATTTACCTTTGATTGATAATCTGCAAATTTTCTTAAATTCTAAGAGAATAACACAAGTTTTGCCTTCACTACAATTTTAATTCTTCTTCATCGACATTTATATAGACATTTATCACTTCTGCATCATTCAAGCTCATATACTTTGATCATCAACATGGATCTGCTATGTTTCATCAATTTATCATCAGTGCTATAAAGAATTGATCTTGATTTTTGAGTTTTTAAGCCTGATGCAAATAATATAAGCTGATTCCCTCATAGAAACTAATTGGCCATCCCCGTATAAGATTTTCTTATCTTTTAAGTAATATATATTAAGAAATTAATAAGCTATATCCCGATAGTAAATAAGCTTCCTCAGGCTCTTTTTAAATATTTGACATACCATTTGCTTTAATGCTGTATTCGGGTCTCATAATTGTAAAATATTTAAAAACTGCTTCAGGTCTTCTTGAGGTTGTGTGAATAAAGAAAAGACAGGCAGCTTTTACTTCTCATTTGATAAATAATTTGATTTGAAGGAAAAAGCGCTTTATTCAACACGCTAAATGTCAAATCTTAGCATATCTGTATGTGTGACACATGAGTCTGCTATGATTTATGAACTCTGACTTTAATTCTTTAGAGACTGTGATTGTTATCGTATATAATCGAGGCCTTCAATTGCGTTTACTACAATAAGGTGTTTTTTTTTGCGATTGATTCAAGATCTCAGGCTATTCAGGTCAACCTGTTGTTTGGATGAGATAATCTTGGAATTTCCTAACTCAAATGGTTAGCTCATTTACATAATATTTAAGATGCTGAGCAATAGGGTCAGTATAGCTCCAGCCTTTAGTTACGGATTGAGAAACGATCATTTGTATCAAAAATAGACCTATTGACGCCTGTAATAACATTTTATATTAAAATAATGAATAATTGTATTAGAAATATGATATCAACCAAAAGCCAAAACAGAATTGTTATAAGACCCACAAGTTTCATAGGCGATGACAATCGGAGAAGAAGATCCTGCATGTCAGTCACAAAAATCATTCACATGCAAAGGAAAAGTGACTCCCAACACTTAGCACTTCCAAAAATCACCAACCCTCGGTTACGACTTGGCTCATTAAATTCATCGCTAGACTGTACTGAAGCTTCTTCACCTGTTCAAAAATCAAGCACAGAAGGCTGCATCATTCTGGGACAAGTCCCAACGATAATGCAAGGGATTGATAGGATTATTGAGGAATGTGATAACTATGACCCTATGAACAAAAACATTCTAATGAATGAAATTACAAGAAGCGAAGCAGAAATTAAAGAAGTAATGAAAGAACTTAAAAAGCTGGATTTGCCAGATATCCGAAAAAAATGAAAGAAAAAAAATCAGAATGAAATTTGTATTAAGAGAAAAGATATGAAGAAAATTATCGCTGGGCTGAGAAGAGAAATCAAGCTTGGCTATGAGTAATAAAGGAAATGAAAAGTGATATTTATATTAAATATTTAAATTTTGTGAATTTTTGAGGTAGAAATGAAACCGATAGAAAGAAATTTACAGACTTTTCAGAGAAAATTAAGGGAAAAAGACAATAATTTAAAATAAATTTTAAATCAATAAGTTTTGAAGCAAGAATTGAAAACAGTTTCGGATGCTGATACCATGAAAGAAGATTGACCGTTTTTATCAATTTTTCGCGATAAAATACTGTTTTAAACATAAAACTAGACTTTCTGTACATTTTAACTCAAATCTGCTAATCTTAGTTTATCTACTGTTTCATAAATAAATTATGACGGACCGCTTGCCGGGCAAATACCTTGAAAAACTCCACACAAAGCCTTGATTCCATGGAGGGCATGTTCCAGAAATTAAATATTCTTACAGCGTAGCAGGTTTGACACCCTCTCAATACCCAATCAAAGTGAGATCCCTACTTCCAGGTGCTTCAGCTGAGAATAATCCACGAGCTCCAAAAAAGATTTTTTCTAATGCAGATGACCCTAAGCCTCCTGTTAATTTCAGAGAATTCCGTGAATACTCATTTCTCAGAGAAAACGAAGTTATAGTTACTATTGAGCACTGTGATAATTGTGAATCACATTTGGAAACTACAAGACATGATCCAGAAAAGTATGCAGGTTTCGCTCAGTCCATAAAAAGTGGTGTTTTAACACGTTTCCCTATGGTAAAAGTATTGATCAAGCCTATATCTAAATGCGATGACAATACAACGAACCAGAGAATGGGCGCCTTCGAAGTTCAAATTTGTAGCAAAATTAAAGGAATCATTAAGAAAGATACTCTACATTCTAAGCTAGCTACACGGAAATGGCCAGATGTCAGAGAAGTTATAGGGAAAATGGCTAATTATCTGCCGACTTGTCAATTATTCGTAACAATTTATGACTACAGTGATCAGGAAAAATTTTTAAAAGGGATAAAAGTTATTGTCAGACCAAAAGCACTGCCTATTGCTGTGCCAACTTTATCAAGACCCAGAAGTGCCAATTTTGCATCTATGAGACCACAATCAGCAGGAACTACTATGTCTGTTAGAAGTATCAGGTTTTCTTCAAGGAAAGAGTCAAGACCTTCTTCACATTATGGTAATAAGCCAAAACCCACTGAAGTGATTTCCTATGAGAGAACCACAGATCGCGATGGATCTTGTCTTTTTGCAAATATCCCACTAGATATATATGAAATTGAGGTCTGCGAAACGAAAGAATTTAAAGGAGCCACTAAATTGTTCAACACGTTTGAAGAGCCTTTGCAAAACTCGAGCTTGAATGTATATATTGCTGTGCAGTCACGTGAAATTTCTGCTATAAAAATTATCTTGAAGGATCCAGAACTGAAAACTGAAGTATCAGGCGCCATGGTCAGAATTTCTCGAGGAAGCGGAGAAATGTATTTTGTGCCTGAAATGAATCGTGGAGCTTACGAACTATCAATACCCAAAGGAAATTATGATATAAGTATCCAAGCTGAAGGATACCAAGAAATAGTCAAAAGTATCCAAGCGAACCAAGCTGAAATTGTGATGACTGAGCTGTTAAGATCTCGTGAAAACCGCGAGGTCCAAATTATGACCTATGATGCCCTCAGTGGAGAACCTTTAGGATCAGTCTATTTAGAGCTCAGAATTAATGAAAATAATTCCCCATTGGAAGGCTTGGCAAAATCAGGATCTTTCACCTATCTTTTAGATGAAACCGGAATGTTCTCATTATCAGCTTCTAAGCAAGGCTACATGGATGCTACAGTCACACTAAAAGTATCCACAAAAGGAAACACTATTATTGCTATCGGTTTAGTCCCAATACCCCGTCCTGAGTATTCTTATCTTGCTTTCTCCTGGACTCGCTGCAGTGATGATCTAGAAATCGAAGCGATTGGTGATAATCTTCTTTTATCATTACGTTCTCCTAATGGAAAAGGCTGCCAATTCATTGACATGTTAAAATCTCATGGAATTGCGACAATTTGTATTACCCCAGAATGTGGAGATCTAAGGGTTATGGCAAAAATGTTATCAAAAGAATTGCTAGAAAGCAAAGATAATGACAAAGCTCCATTATTGAGCTCAGGATTCAGTGTTAATTATTATGCCAGGCAAAAACAAGAATATAATATAATACCTAGCTACGGAAAAGGAAGTTGATGGGATATAGGAGTTTATTTCAAAGATAGAAATGACTTTATAGAAACAAATGTAATCACTGATGAAAAACTTAGTCATTGGGGAGACTATTTTTCTGTATTCCATGAAATTATTAATTTAGCTGAAAGCTCTGACTCAATTTCAGCAGTTTTTGGATTTGATCAAAGTGGGGTGTCTAAACAAACGGATTATGGAAGGGATAAGTTCGTGTCACCAGAGATTTTGAGAAAAATTTTATCAATAAAATGCAGTGATGATGGGTTGCAGTATGCAATGAAAAGCTTTATTACTCCCAATGGTGTAAGCTTAGCAATGATCCGAAAGAGATATGAAAAACACAAAAAATTCCAGCTACAAAAACCATCAAGATTCCAAAGTGTTGATACTTATGCAAGATTTTTAGGAATGGATCCTATTGAAGACAAAGGGTATTATTGGATAGCACAAGAAGCTTTAGGTGCAAATTTACCTGAAGGATGGGAAGTTGTTTCTGATAGCCGCGGTTATATTAAATATCGTCACATCGCATCTGGGCAATATTCCACAGATCATCCAAATCCCAATGATGAGTATTATCGAAATAAATTTTTAGATGAAAAGCAAAAAGCTATTAAAGAAGCTGAAATCAGCAAAGAGTTTTCCAGAGAAGAAAGGTCATTGCTGGAAGAAGTGAAATTCACCCAGAGCCAAGAAAAAGAAGAAAAACATTCGAGCAGTAGTGAAGGCGAAGAAGAAGAAGAGGAAGAAGCTGAAGGAAATGTGCAAGAATTTATAGAAATTGTGAATAAGCAATGCAAAGAGCTGTGTGGGTTGGTAGAAGATAAAATGACTCAAGCGATGCAGACAGGGATTGATATTGATATCGATACCAGAGGAGCTTTCTTGGAAAAAATTTTGGAATATGCAGAAAACTTGGAAAAATTAAAATCAGAAGTTGAAGATAAAGAAGCCTTAAACTTTGTGAAAAATTGGATTGTGGAGTTCGGAAAACTGCATAAAAGCTTGATTGATTTCCATGTGGATGGAGAAGCAGTAAAAGTAGCAGGACAGAAAAATGACAAAAACCATAAAAAGAGTTCAAGCAGTTCTAGTAGTTCGAGCTCTAGCTCAAATTCTCATAATAGCTCCGAATATGAAGGTGACCAATATGACGAGAGTTACAACGAAGATAAAGTTGTTTAACCTAATATTTTAAATACAATCATAGCTTATGCATAATATTTTTTTATTTACACATTTCTTCGTCAATAAAAGTATCAAGTTTCTTATCATTCAGGAATAGTTAAAGCTCTTTTAACTCTAATACTCTTTTATTCTCCAATGAAATAGCATTTATTAACTCCAAATAGTAAAATGGAAACTAGTTCATCACTTCCGCAACTGCAAACAAGGTCTTCTCTTTTTACATCTCCGCGAAATAATCTCCTAACTTCTCAAAATCGCCCTCTCACAGGTGCAAGCATGATCTCCACTAATGGAATATTTGGCCAGTCCGCTACAACATTGACACGAAGTGTAATCCATTGGTCGTTTTCTAAAGCGAAACGTTTTCATGAAGACTCCAATGACACATCAGAAGTCCCAATTCCTAATTTAGGAAGCACACTATCTCCGAGAGCGACAACTCAAGGATATGGAGCAAGATATCAGTTCAAAGCTGTAGAAAGTCCTCCTCCGAATGCGTATGATCCCAAGTCGAACTTATTTTCAAGGTTAGGGCCTATTATGCATAAAAGATTAAATTCAGAAGAAACAGGAAGAGAGTCATGGGATTGCCATAGAGATGTTCCTGGGCCTGGGCAATATGAAATTCCCAGAGAAGTTTCTGTGAAAAATAAAGGATTTTTATTAAAATCCCGATGTCAAGAAATTGATTCAAGAAAGGTTGTGCCAGGGCCGAATTATTATACGCCAAGGCTGAGTTTAGCTTATAAAAATAGGTTTTCTGGCATTGGATTTGGGTTTGGAGGGAGGTATAAATTTACAAGCAAAGAATTATCAAATGTTCCTGGCCCAGGAACTTATGAAGCATCCTCGAGATTTGATAAAAAAAATCAAAAAAGTAGGCCTGGTCAAAAAATTAAAAAGCCTTTAGAAAATGTATTTATGCCTTAGACATATCTAATATTACTTAACAATAGTTTGCTATTAATTTTTTGGTTTCCCAATTTTACTTCCAATTTGAATGCACGATGACCTTTTCGCGCCTCTACTTGCATTCCTCGGTAGTTTACTGCTTAATTCCACTGTAGACGCTCTCGTAGAAAAAGTGCTTGTATTAAGCGTAGAATTATCTAAACTATCTGTGCTTTGTCATGAGCACATCGAAATATCTGACCCTATCCTTGAATGCCCCCTACAACTCATAGGTGTTAAAGCATCCTGGAACGATAATCCCAGCATGCCAATTTTTTCTAAATTTATCCCTGGGACATTTTCTTTCTTTTCCTCTGTTTGTGTGGAATTTTCTTTTTTTGAGGATCTCTTTTCTAATTTTTTTAGAAGTTTTTCGTTTTTTTCTCGTTCACTTTCAAGAGATTTCTTGAGGATTTCATAATTGATTTGTTGGGTTTTTGCAAGAAAAGCACCGAAATCTGTTGAAGAAATGCTGCCTTTGTGAATTAAGGTGAGAAGCTCAAAATTGAGCTCTCGCAGGCGAATTCTATCTTGGTTAACTAGGTGAAGCAAAGAGTTCATTTCTTTTCATTCTTGAAGGAGCTGGTGATCAAATTGTAAAGAGGAAAGCCTGTTATGCTTTGGATCATCGGATAAGTTCGGAATTAGGGGTTGGGGTAAGATTCGTTGAAGTTCGGGGAAGTTTTCTTCTATAGAGTGGCCTGTAAGTAAGCATCCAAGTCGTCTATTGATAGTTTCGTCGATTTTTTGAGAAATAGAATACACGTTTTCAAACATTGTTTAAATTAATATTGATAAATAAAAGTTTTTTTCGCAAAAGAGAGAATAAAGTTAATAGCAAGCTTTGGTATTTTGAGGAGACTAGAAATGATGTTTTTGATAATATATGTATTTTGCGTATAGCAAATATACATCAGCTGTTAAAATATCACACAATTTTTCAAGTTGAAATCTATCATTTAGGTAAATATTATAACCATAATTGTTAAGCGAATCTAATTTTCCACTTATAAATTAAATGGATAAACAATTACTTTTCTTTCACAATTCAACAATTTTGAAAAGCCAGAAAAAAAACAAGAAAGTAAAGAAAACACCAAAGAAATCTAAACAACGCAAGAGTCGGCGAGATAGAACTTGTTGACTAAGAAGAAAAGCTCGTCGATGGTATAACAATAATGAGCATGTTCCAAATCTTTATGAAAAAACTATGGATGATATTGCGAAAATGAGAGAAAAGCATAGATTCCTTGATAAAATCATAGAAGAAAGACATTACATCATAAAGGATCACGATATTCCTGATAAAAAATTTGATTTAAAAGACTATTCATTCAAAAACCTTAATCATATGCTAATGGAGAGCTTAGAATATAGTCTTTATTTCTGTGAAACTTTGGATTTTTAACCAAAAGAATTCTATTATATGGCAGCAATCAATTTATGATCCTAAACTAATAAGTTTTATTCTAATCATTATTTAAACATGATGGTTACTAAAAATGGAAAATTCATTCAGAGGAGATCAGATATAATAAAAACCGTCAAACGCAAGAAATCAGCACGTACAAAAAAAGCTCCTGAAAAATGCAAGAGGAAAATTGGGTGTCGCTATAATCGCATTTTAAGAAAAAAAGCCAGATTTTGCTATCATAATTATGATCCCAATCCGCCTGATTGAAGTTATTGATATCACAATGGTCCAAGTAAAACATCCAGAAGCTATGATGGCAAAAAAATTCCAATATTATTGGAAAAAATAAAAGAAAATATAAAATCCCTTGAAAATTTGGACAAGATATTAGATAAACGGCATGATGGCTCAATAAAGAAGGTAGTTCCCAGCAAAAAATTTAATTTTGGAGATTATGCAAAGTGTTATTCGAAAATTGCTATTATGAAAGAGGTTAGCATTGCCATCTACTTATTTCATTCAACAGATTTTTAAATATTGATTGTGTTTGTTTTAAAATTTATTATTGTCATCCTAACATAATTGCTAGAGCAGGTTTTTTGTTTACTTGGATGTTAAAAATATCTCATTCATAGAAAATTAATTATTCGCCTTGCAATCCTACATTTATTTATTTTAAGATACTAGAGAAATTGCAAGAAAAGAGGTTTTTCTTTAATAAACCAAAAATCCTTTTATTTCAATTATTTTATCTTGTAT
>CATKHM010000178.1:0-30277 GCA_949751825.1 Blepharisma undulans
ATGATTTTTCACTTACACAGATGGAAATGCAGCTGCTCAGATTGAAAAAATTAGGATATGCAGAAGAATATGCTTATAATTTGGTGAGATATGCACAAATGCTAGCTGATGGCAAAGACATGTTAAGGTTATGGGATATTTGTATGGAACTTAAAAGAACAAATCAAAATTTACTAGCTTCGATTATGCCAATCTTAAATGCAAACCAGCTTCAATTTAAAGGAATTAATTGTTAGTTTTACTCAAGGTTTAAAATAAATTAATTAAGAATTTATATATTTTATATTAAATTATCTATTGCCAAGCTTATCCTCTACTTATTTTTATATGTCTTATGATACCTTTATTCTAATAAATTTCTCATGTTTATAGGGAAAATAGCCAAAATCTCCATTCCTTATCATCAAAAAATTAATTTTCCCCAAAATTCCTTTACAGTTTCAATCTTTTCTAAAATTCCTTTATCTTCATGCTCTTCTCTCAATTATTCTTTTCAATAATTTAATTTTAAACAGTTCTGTTTAAATAAAATGACTAAATCTTCACCTTTATTGCCTGAGAAAGAATACTTGAAAAAAGACTCCCAAGAATTTTCAAGCAAGACTAGACTTTTCTTGCAAAGCATCAAAGATTTGTCCTCATCACCTAGAGATCTCTGGCTTTTATTAATTGCTTACACCTTTGGATACACAGGATATGCGATGGTAACTATATGTGGCCCGATTTACGCAACCGAGGTAAAGGGGCTGGATGATACACTGGCTGGAGTTATTATGGCTTCATTAGGAATTTCAACAGTGATTTATGCATTAATTTTAGGGCATATGCCTGATCGATATGGCGTAAAAAAGTCAATCATCACAGCATATATGGTAGGATTAATTGGATTTTTGATAATAATTTTTTCAAATGATATAGCTATACAAGTGGCTGCAATAGTTCTTTGTATAACAGCAAGTACAGCATTAAGTGTGCCTTCCGCCAAACTTGGAATAAAACGATATACAACGGAATCTGCAAGAAGCATGGCTTATTCTCTCTTTTACTTAATAGTTTTTGGAGCATCAGCCATTGGAGGAGTATTAGTAGATTTTATTATCAGCTTAGGAAAAGTAGACGAAAATTCTTTTTGGTATATCTTATTTACTGGAGGAATTTGTATGAGTGTTGCTACAGGTCTTTGCTTTTTATTAAGAGAAATTGAATATAATTCCACAGGAGAAAGAGTGTTAGAAGTAAATCAAGAGCATTTATCGGCTTGGGAACATACTAGAGGAATCTTTGTATTAAAATCTTTCTGGAGATTTTCTGGCTTAACTATGCTTATAGTCATAGTAAGAGCTATTTATTTACATTTAGAAATAAATCTATCGATTTTTATGTATAGAGACATTGAGCAAGGAGCTCACTTTGGGTATATGCTTGCTTTACACCAACTTATTATGATTATTTTTGCCCCAATTATGACATTTTTGATTTATTATTTCAGTCATTACACTTTATTGATAATTGGAGGATTTCTTTCAGCAGTTTCTCCGTTGGTCTTTATTTTTGATTCAAGCTATGTTACAGTATTTTTATTTGTGTTTATTGCATCTGTTGCAGAAAGCATTTTTGCTCCTAGGCTTATAGACTATACATTACAGATTGCCCCAAAAGGCAAAGAAGGTGTATTTTTAGCAGTTGCAGCGTCTCCATTACCTCTTAGCTTAATTATTTCTGGGCTGATGGGAGGAGTTTTGCTATCAGAATATTGCCCAAGTGAAGGAGAAAGACATTGCTGGAAAATGTGGGCAATTATATCAGGGCTAACACTTTTTGCTGTATTTTTGATGATCACATTGAGAAAAATGCTGGAACAGCCTAAAGTTGAAGAGCAACCTTATATACCTTGCTCAAGAGAAGCGAAAAAATTAGAAGAATTATAGATAGCAACTAATTTTTAACAGTTTATGTGAATTTTAATTTTTAAGAAATTAATATATATCAGATCATAACAGAATTTTTCATGAATTTACATATAAAAATTATATAAATCTCATATATTAAGCTCTATCTGATAATAATTTCTTTTATTTTAACTCCTATCTACCGTATAATTTACGAATAAAATCACTTTTTTTGTCAAAAATTTTTTCTTATAAAAATATGTTTGCTGCTAAAAGAATTGCTAGTTCTCTCAATCGCCGAAGTTTTCGCCCTGGGTTTATTATAGTCCCACACCAATACGCTGTAGTTATCGAACGTTTTGGCAAATTTCACAAAACCCTAAAACCTGGTTTTCACCTTTTAATCCCATTTGTGGATCGTGATGCTTACTATCACTCATTGAAAGAAGAGGTCTATCAAATCAGCAGCCAAGCTGCAGTTACAAAAGATAACGTTACAATCCAGCTTGACGGAGTTTTATATCTGAAAATTGTGGACCCATTTAAAGCTTCTTATGGAGTAGGAGACCCTATTTCTGCAATGACCCAGCTTGCTCAAACTACTATGAGAAGTGAATTAGGGAAACTGACCCTTGATAAGACTTTTGAAGAAAGAGAACACCTAAATAACGCAATTGTAGACGCTATTAATGATGCAGCAGAAGACTGGGGAATCGTATGCATGAGATACGAAATTAGAGACATCACTCCACCTTTGAACATCAGAAAAGCTATGGAACTGCAAGCCGAAGCTGAAAGGCAAAGAAGAGCTGATGTACTCACGTCTGAAGGGAAAAAACTTTCAAGTATCAATATTTCTGAAGGGCAAAGACAAGCTGCAATTCTTGCTGCTGAAGGAGAAGCGCAGGCAACCATTGTCAAAGCGAAAGCAATTGCTGATGGAGTTTCAGTGCTTGCGCAAAATTCAAAAGAAAGTGGAGGGCATAATGCGATAAAACTGAGACTAGCTGAGCAATATATTGAAGCGTTTTCGTCACTTGGAAAATCTGATAATACCATGATTATTCCTGAGCATCCTCATGATGCTTCAAAGATGGTGGATAAGGCTTTAGGAATTTTTGAAGATATAGGATTTAAAAAATAATTATTTCATTAATTTAAAGTTATCTAAGCTCGCTCATTGCAGGAAGCAAGCTGCTGCTTCGTTGTCCGAAATCTGGTCTTGGGAAAACTTTCCAGAATCGTAAGGTTTCATCACCAGCACCTGTCACAATAGTTTGTGAATCTGCTGACATTGTAAGATACAAAACTCTTGACGTATGACCTGTCAATACTCCTATTTTTTGCATTGTTGGATAATTTCATACCACTACTTGATTTTGAGAATACCCGTGTGTAGATACCAATTCATTTGAATTTTTGGAAAAAATTAAATTACAGACTTGCGATTGTGTGTCAATGCATGAAATATTCTGCGATAATAATGTATTTCATGAACGAATAGTGCGATCTGTAGTGCCTCCACCTGATACCAGCAGCCCATGCTGATGAGGTGACCATGCAATTGCTTTTACCGCTGCTGTGTGCTCTTTGAACTTAGCCACTGGAGTAATACTTTGAGCACTCCATACCACCAATTTATTGTCATTTCCTCCAGAGGCTAACTGATCGCCTTCAAATGACCATTTCAGTCCACAGACTTCTTGTTTGTGCCCTTGCAACTTGGCTGTGAATTTGCTTGAGCTTCTCAGGTCTCTGTGCAAAATGTTTTTATCTCTAGAGCCTGAGCTTAGCAGCGAGCCATTCCATGCCAGTGCTCCTACTCTTCCTGCATGACCTGGAAGAGTTCGAACTGCATTGCTTCTTTCGACATCATAGAGCATTACTTTTCCTGAAGTTGTGCCGACTGCAAGATGGGATCCTGTAGGAGACCATGATAAAGAGGCAACAACATCGTTTTGATATGTTGATAATTTTGAAACTGCTCCTGTTACAGGTGACCACAGATAAATTGAGTTATTTAGCCCAACTGTCAAAGTGTCTGAAGATGACCAATCCACAACATTTAAATAGAAATCATCCAAGAGTTGAGGTGCATCCAATACTTTATAAGGCACTTTTGGAACAATTCTCTGTGTTTGGTGGGTTTCTTCATTGTTGACTATATCAGGAACAAATCCTTGGTTTTCTTTGTTTTCTCATATTTGGGATGATTGAGGTTTATAACGGAATAAATTTGTGGAGACTGAATTATCGAAGTTTGTTTTGTCTGAGCCGAAAAACTGATTGTCTAGTAATGTAGAAAAAGCTCCTGCTTTTTCAGTGATTGTAACTACATTTCCGGAATTTTCTTGACCTGCCTTTTCAAATGCATTGAGGAGATTTGAAGAAATACGATTTGGAATGAATCTTCCACCACTGTTTTCTGGTAGTTTTGTGTTCTTTTTGTAGCTAGATGATGAGTTCTGGCGGAGAGAAGATATATCAAACGACTTTTTGGGAGTAAACTGCATAAATTTTTTAACGATTATAATATGGAGATAGGAAAAATATGTGATTTTAAGTATGGAAGCCAACCCCCTTGAAATATTTATTAAGATATTAAGAAAATCCGTAAGAATTGTGCATAATTTGAATCAAAATTAAGGAGAATAATTCAACTCTTAGTAGCACTTTGATCAATATTAATCTAAATATTTGATTATTAATATTAGAGCTGTAATTTTATAATTTTAAACATAAGATGAGTCAATTATTTGTGTAAATCAATACACTTTAAGAAATCTTAAATATATTTATTTGAATTGCTGTTATTTTCTATCTTTGCAATAATATATCAAGATAAAAGTATTATATATAATTATCATCAAAATAAAACTCTGAAAAAGAGGAAAATTTGCATTTCACATTGATTTAACGATATTTTTGCCTAAATTATAAAGCAAATATAAAAACAATTCCCAACCTCTTAGAGCAAAATTAATAAAATAACCATAAAATGTGAAAAATCTTATTTAAAAAATGTTTAGAGAAGCAGGATCACTTGAGCCTAGTCTCTCAATTTCTCCTCATTCTTTATGATCTCCAAGTTTGTTGGGACTGGACCATACAGATATTTTTAAATCTTTTGGAACCACAAGAGCTCCATCAGTCTCAGTTCTTGGCCGCCGAATTAATAGTGAATCAATCATTTCTCCTACATGTGAAAGTACAAGCAGGTTCCCAATTGCAATTCAGTCACCCAAGATAAAATGCTTATCACCTCAACTGACAAAAAATATCAATATTTTTGCTCATGATTCCAACAAAAAGGAAAAAGAAACCAATCATAAAATCATATCCAAAACACCAGAACCTCTTAAAGTTAGTAAGCCAATATCCAATACATTCCCTAAACATTTATCAAATACAACTAAACAAAAAATACCCAGGAAACCTTCAGTAACTCCTCAGCCTACTACAAGCAAGATAAATAATGAGGAAGTAAAAACTGAAAAACCTGTAATCGAAGAATTCATCCCTAAAATATCAATTGATAGGATTATTAGCAAAAGTTTGAGAAAACAGAAATTAAGTAAAGATTTAGAGGAAAAGAAAAAATATGAAGAGATCATAATAAAACAGAAAAATAAATGACAATTAGATGAGCTAAATAAACAAACGAGAATTGAAAATCTGAGATTCAAGAAAAGTGAATTCAAACCGAAAATTCCATGGGGAGTCGATGAAAGAAGAATTAATGGAGAACTTGATGAGCAAATTAGAAAGGACGTGGAAGAGATAAGAAAAAAGAATAGAGAAAATAGAGAAAAAAGCAATCAACTTGGGAAAGAAAGAATTGGGCTCGATGATATTAATTGGAGATCTTCTGAAAAGCTGAAAACTCCTAAACCTACCGCTGCAGCTGATGTGAAAAAACCTCAGAAAAAAATCAAGCAATCTGACCCTGAAGTTGTGATCTTTATGAAAACACAAAAAAAATTGAGAAAGCTTCAAAAAGAAATTGATTTTGAAAAACAGCTGGAAGAGGAAAGTAAAAGAATCTTTCAATTGAATCGTTTGGACTCTTATGCGAAAGCAAATTTAAAAAAATTTAAAAAAAAGAAGCAAAAAGAGAAGAAAAAAGAAAAGATAAGAAATAAAATTTTAAAGAAAAAGCCAAAACCAGAATTCATTGAAGAAACAAATTATCCAGAAGATGAGGAAGTCAAAGAAATCATGTACGGAATGCCCCAAGAAAGTGCAGAGAGCTATAATAGAGAAGGAAGAGAATGCAAAGCATTTGGAAATTATTCTGACGCTCAATCACATGAAAAGCAAGAAAATGCAACTCAACTGGTGAATGACATCGTAGAACAACGAATTCATCAAGAGCCAACTCTGCCTCTATTTAACGCCACAATGCCAATTCTCGAAGTAAAAGAAACTACTCCTAGTTATACAGAGGATCCCAGTGAAGAAATCAAAACGAAAGATCTTCAGTCCTCTGATGTGATAAGAAGAAAAAATGAAATACATAAAAAATTAAATGATTTAAAAAACCGTGTGGATCGAGCAAGAGAAAATGCAAAATTTTCAATCAATGAAGAGGAGCTAAAAAATTCTTCTGCAGTGAAAATTCAAGCATGAGTAAGAGGATGGCTCACAAGAGAAGCTTTGAGAAGATTTTTTAATAAACTGGATGCTTCTGATGATAGCTGATTGAAAAAGTTTTATGGGAGTGATGGGCAAGTCTCTTTTGAAGACGAGGATGAAGAAGTGCAAAAAATCCTAAAAAAAATAGGTAAGCCAGATAATCTTGCAAATGGAAGCAGTTGGGAGGAATCTGATCTTATAAGCCCAAGAAATTTTCAGCAGCCTTCAAATCTGCAAAAATGAGAAATCTCTTCCCCTGGATCACAATTTGCTAGATTTTCACCAGTGCCTTCAAAAAATCAATTCGAAGACTCTGCAAGACTGGACTCACATTTCTGCAAGCTTTCCTCTGTTCTTGCCACATCTTCGCATGAAATTATAGAAAAAGAAAAAATTGACAAACTAAACGATAAAAACAACCAAAGAAAAGTTCAAGAAATCTTGGAATCACAAAACAAATGAAAATTGCATCAAAAACGAAAATTGAATGAAATGAAAGAAAAAGACTTGAAAGAGATGGAAAAAATTGCAAAAAGGACAGGAAATGATATAGAGACAATAAAATTTTTGCAGGAGCTAATAGAGCAAAGGTATTCATCGATAAACCAAATTTTTGATGAGGCGAAATCAGACATTTTAGATAGTCTTGAAAATTCTCATGAGGATAGGAAAATTCTCAAACAGATAGATAAAGAAAGCCAAAAAAAATCATTAATTAAAGCAATTGATTTTGAAGAAAATGAAGAAAATTCGAATACAGATTCAGAGATAATAAAAAGTGTTAGAGTTAGCAAACTTGATATTGAAAAGCCAGATACTGATATTGAAGAAACTAAAGAGGAGCAAAAACAATCATTAATTGATATAGAAGAATTTACTCCTTATCCTGAAAAAAAGAATATTGATATTTCTAATAGCTTTATTGAACAAATCAAAGCATTGCAATTGCCTGCAAGCAGTTCTACAAATAGCCAAGATTTAAAATTAACCAACTCTACTAGTCCTGAAGTAATTGCAGAAGAAAGAGACTCTCAAGAATTTCTCCCATTAGAAGTAGAAAAATTTTCAAACATACAAATCTATGACAAAATTGATATTTCTTTATATTCTGAGCCAGTTGTGGCTGAATTTGATGAAGAGCAATCTTTTAGCTCATTTCAGGAGGAGGACATAGAAATTGAAAATATTAATGAAATAAGTGATAGAGAGCATTCTCAAAAGGATTTAAATATTGATGAATCAGGAAATGAAGAAGAAAAAAATGAAAGCTCAAGCTTGATAGAATGCGATAATTCTCAAACTGAGGCTGCAGAGCCTGAAGGCATCCGCTATGCACTAAGTGATAGTGAATCAAAGCAGAATTCTCCTATGCATAAAAATTCTGCAATTTCTATTCAAGAATGAAGCTCCAATGAGAATACTAAAAGTGAAAAATCAATAGAAAATCCAAACCCAGAGCATTTAATCGATATGGCCAAATTTGAAGAAAAAATTTCCAAGCCATTTAACGAGGAACAATGTGAAGAAATGCTGATTTCTGACGCGGCAGAAAATGTTTACAACCAAATTCTGTCATTTTACGTATTAGAAGCTATAAAGCAATTGATGTCTTCTCCAGATTTTCTTGTAAAAATAACAGATTTTGTTATGTTTGATTTAATTATCGAAGAACTAAAAAACCAGCCTCACGAAGTAACAAATATTAATATTTCCACTGAAAACTCAAGGGAGTCTTTGAATAAAAATGAAAATTATGTTCAATCGTATGCAGAAAAATTATTAATTTTTGTGTTAGAAAATTTTGAGATTTCTGAAGAAGTCCAATTGAAACTTCTTACTCCAATAGAAAAAAATCCTTTAGATCAGCTATCAAAAATGCAAGAAAATGAAATTGGGACTGTGAAAATCCCTGATATAACAAACGATCCAGTTTTGTCACCAGAAATATACTTTATTTTAGAAAAAGATAATAAAACTGACAGTCTTGATATAGCTGAGTCTATACACAATAAAATGATTTTCGACACAATTAATGAAGAATTGCAAAAACATCGATTGGATGGAGAAAAAGGCTTGCCAATGCCATGAAGTAACAGAAGCCCAAGCACTTCAAATACAATAAACATATATGAAATATTCAATAAAACTCGTGACCGCATCATAGAATATGACCAAATCAGAGCGGGAATTATTCCAACTGCAAATTTAACTCCAGACAGTATTTATTTCAAAAAATTCCGAGACGAAAAGCTAGCAAGATTACTAACCTTAGAAGTCGTAGAAAATGAGCAACAATGGGTAGACTATGAATTCGAAGAAACCCAGGTAAGGCTAGATCTTGCTGACATGATGCTGGAGCAACTTGTCGCTGAAATTGTGGAAATTCTTTATATGAATTAATAAATGGCACTATATTTTAAATATGTTTAAAAGAAAGGACATCAAAACTTCAGATGTCTTAGACTGCCCTGATGAGAATCTGAGAAGAGGATTTGCAGAGTCTGCGAGTGCAGTTGGTGCATTTAAAACAAGATCCGGAACAAGCACCGCCCATATTTTATATTTTCAGCCTTTGATTGTAGGCACAGTGACTTCAGAAGAAACAGGAGACTTTTACCCTGAATCTCCAGGATTTTATGGAAAATTTACATCTTGTAAAAGCATTGCAAAAGGCTCAAATAATTACACACTCATGCAATGCGATAAAATTGATGGTGACGCTTTAAGACTTAAAGCAGCTTATCCCAAAATTTACTCTACCAATGAGGATAAATATATATTAGGATATTCAAATGAAAACCAGCAAAAGATTCTAACAAAAAACCCAGAAGAAACCAGCATGAAAGGAGCTATTTTAACTGATATAGGCACTGATAAAATTTTTGGGGTAGTGGGAGATAATGGAGTGATTGATGTTGGGGAATTCTTTAAAATTTATGAAAAACATATATACCCACGAGCTCAGATTTATAACACGACTATTGCCAAACATTTTTTTACTTATTTTAGGGAATATGAAGTAAAGCATAACCTTCCTCATAAAGGAAGAGAAGGAAATAGACCAAAGCAAATGGATATCAATATGAGATTTCGAAAATACAATAAAAAGATCAGAGACTTCATCAAAAACTACATCTACAACTTTGAGGAAGATTAATTAAAGATTATCGAAAATTTGCTTATAAGCCTTTGGAGTACTATCTTTGAAAAACTGAGTAATAATTTTTTGCACTTTAATTCTATCTCCTTCCAAGCATTCAATTTCTATGATTCTTTCTGTTGTTTTCCCAATCTCAGTCAAAACATGAACATTTTTAATTACTCTTTTTCTTGAAATTAATTGTTGAAATTCTTCACATTTATTTGCTTCATTAGTCGAAAATTTAATTAATGCCATTGGATGCCCATTTGAAATTGGCTCGTTTTTCACTCTTTTCCTGGGGAGTTCAAATCTTTCATGGCACTCTAAATCATAATCAGAGTGATTTATATGGCTGATAATCTCTTGAGGCTGGTTGATGATTTGGTCCATAGTTTTTGACTGCTTAGATCTGGGGATCTTATGCTCTGAGCGATTTAAGTGCTGGTTCTTTAACGTTATTTCTTTCGTTAAAATGTTATAGTGCAATTTGGCTGGGCATCGTTTGTCTGAGCAGCGGAAGTATATGACGTCTTTCCGAGCACTGTGACGGTGGTAGTTATAATCTTAATATCAATTACTGTTAGCTTCTTCAGTTTGCTCACTCTGCATTATAGAAAATGGCAGGCTGTTTATTTAAATATCTTAGTTATGTTAAATTATTTTTGAATTCAAAAAGATTATTTTAATGCTGGCTCAACATATGTAAAATTCATAAAAACGTTGGCTTCTTGCTGAGGAGTGTTCCAATTGGGAGGAGGGCTCGCTTCGTCTTTGATATTGGTGACGTTGAAATTTCTTGTATCTTTATCTCCTCTGATCATTGGCTTTAAAGGTGGCTCCATCAGTTTGCGTCTTAAAAAGTCTCAATCCATCCCGCCAAAAAATGGATGCGGTTTGATGTCAGCTGCATTCGCAAGCCTTTGTTTTGGGTCTGTAATTAGCAGTTTCGATATTAAATCCTTCGCCTTATCTGAAAAAGTTTCAGGGAAAAAGAGCTTTCCACTTATAATATTCTTGAAAAGCTTATCATAATTTTTTGCGTAAAATGGCGATTTTCCATTTAGCATTTCATATAAAAGAATCCCTAGGCCCCAATAATCAATTTCTTTGCCTTGCACATGCCCTTTTAGCACTTCTGGCGCGATATATTCAGGCGTCCCACATATAGTATGTGATCTATTCACTTCAGATGAAATTTTTGCCAAGTTAAAATCTCCTAGTTTTATGTGTCCTTCTGAATCTAAAAATACATTTTCAGGCTTTAAGTCTCTATAGATGAAGCCTTTATCATGCAAATCTTCTAATGCCAGCAATACCTCAGCCGCATAAAATCTAGCAATCTCTTCAGTAAACTTATTGAGCTTTCTTAAATGAAAGAACAGTTCCCCACCTTGCATAAAATCTAAAACCAAGTAAAGCTTCTGATAATTCTGAAAAGCAAAATGCAATTTTACTACAAAAGGGCTTTTCACTTGTGACAGCACCTCTCTTTCAGTCTGAGCATGTGCTTTCTTTTTCGCATCAAAAAGCCTTTGCTTACTAATAAGCTTCATCGCATATAATTTCCCTGTATCTTTTTTCGTAACCAGCATGACTTTTCCAAATGATCCTTTCCCCAAGACTTTTTCTACCTTAAAACTTCTGACATTAATAGCTCTGGATTCCAAACTGTCAGGGATCACCAAAATATCTTCATTTTGCTTAGGCGGAGGCACTACTTCAGGATGGCAGCAACAAATATTGCCCATTATTAAAAATTAAGAAATACCTGCATTCAAATTTTTTAGCTAAAATTTTAAATGTGGAAAACGTACCTGCAGCCTACTAAAAGTTTTAAGGCTAAAACAAAGGACCCTTCAAACGTGAGAGAAAGAATTCAAAGCTTATCAGAAGCTGTGAGCGGCTTAAAGCAAGACGTCCATAATGAAGCGACTGTTAACGCAATGAACTTCGAAAGGATGGAAAAGCAGCATTTTAATACATTAAATAGCCAAGTAATGACGCTGAAAAAAGCATTTACAGATCTTGCTGATGCTTTAGTAGAAGAATTAGATGGGGTAAGAGAAGAAATGAGAGGAGAAATGAAGATGAACAAAGAAGAAATTTGGCAAAAATTCGATGAAATTAATATGAGTAATAGGCAAGCTCAAGAAAACCATCATCAATTGAATGCAGCTTTGACACAGACAACCAAACAAGCTTTTCAGCATATACAAACACTAAAAGCTAATCAAGATAAATTAGCGGGTGATATCGAAGCGGTAAGATCAAAAGCTAGTGAATCTCACAACGATTTAAAACAGTTTTTTACGCAGCTGCAGAAAATTGTGGAGACAAATTCGCAGCATGTATCTAGTCTTTATAAAGAACAAAAATCAATACAAAACAATTTGGAAAAATTGAATAGGCTACCTGATGAAATCACTAATGAAATTTTAAACGAAAAAGAAAAAAATCAAGAAAGCATAGAAATTCTTCAAGAAAATATTAAAAATCTTAGTTTTGACATAAGAAATCTTGAAAAGCAATTGATTGAATACTCGACTAAATCGGATTTACAGTTATTTAAAGGTGACTTTATTGATTTAGAGAAAAAAATAAAAGAATTATCAGAAGAATATAGAAAATCTTTTTACGAAATCAGAAAAGAGTATGATGAAAAGTGTGATGACATCAAAAGAGAGCAGATTAATATTTCTGATGAAATTATCCGAGAAATCAGAGAAAAAAGCAGCCCGCAAATAGAAAACAGAGTAGAATACCTTGAAGAGCTAACTACAGCTCAGAGAAGAGAGCTTTTCGGATCAATTACATCTATGGAACAGTCCTTTGTAAAAAAGCAGGAAAAAATAATAAGGGCGATATATCAGCTTGCTAGACACCAGGATCTCCCTGAAGCTCTGCTTGGGCTTTAATTTAATCTCTAATTCATTATCCTGAAGTAATCCACATTACTATATAAATTCGCCCAATTTTCTACGTCACCATATTAAAATCCTGAGTTTTCATATTTCCGATTTCTCCTGCTTGAATTTTCTTCATCCCAATAAGAGAATTAATCCAAATTCCTATAATAAATATGAGTGTAAAAGTTGCTGTCCGAGTTCGGCCCTTCAATACAAGAGAAAAAGACCTAGGCGCTCAGCTCTGCATCAAAATGGAAGGCCAAACCACAATCATCACTGACCCCAAAACTGGGAATCCTAGAGATTTTTCATTCGATTATTCTTTTTGGTCGCATGACGGCTTCACAGAAAGAGAAGACGGCTACCTGTTAAGAGCTGATGATCGGTACGCTGATCAGAGCATCGTATATCATGAGCTGGGAGAGCAGGTTTTGAACAATGCGTGGGAGGGTTACAATTGTTGCCTTTTTGCATATGGACAAACTGGTTCAGGAAAATCTTACTCAATGGTAGGATATGGGGCAAACAAAGGAATCATCCCGGTGAGCTCAGAAGAAATTTTTGTAAGGATTGACAGAAATCAGGATCCGAATATAAGCTATGAAGTCATGGTTAGTATGCTTGAAATTTATAATGAAAAAGTCCAGGATCTGCTCATACCAGTGGCGCAAAGACCACAAGGAGGACTGAAAATCAGAGAAAGCAAGGCAACGGGCGTTTTTGTGGAGAATTTGTCGAAGCATCCAGTGACTTCTTATGCAGAAATTGAAAAGCTAATGGAAAGAGGAAACACTAATAGGTCCATTGGGTCAACTCAGATGAACGCGACAAGTAGTAGAGCTCATACAATTTTTACCATTGAGTTCAAACAGATCGTGGTCAAAGGAGATACAAAAACGACAAAGGCTTCTGTGATTAACTTGGTGGATCTTGCAGGTAGTGAAAAAGCTGGACAGACAGGAGCAACAGGAGAACGACTTAAGGAAGGGTGTGCTATTAATAAATCTTTAGTCGTTTTAGGGTCTGTTATTGAAGCCCTTGCTGAAAAATCTTCTGGAAAAGACAAAAAAGGTATTGTCATCCCTTACAGAGACTCCGCTTTGACAAGAATTCTTCAGAACGCCTTAGGAGGTAACAGCAAAACTGTGATGGTTTGTGCCCTTTCCCCTGCCACTGTAAACTATGAAGAAACTTTGTCCACGCTTAGATATGCTGATAGAGCTAAGAAAATTAAAAATCATGCTGTTGTCAATGAATCTCCAGAGGAAAAAATCATCAGGGAGCTTACACAAGAAAATGACGAGCTTAAACGATTAATTGACCAAGCAGGAGGAATTGAAAAATTAAGGGAGCTCAGAGAACAATTGGAGGCTAATGAAAGATTCTCTTCAGCACAAAGGATCAGCTGGCAGCAACAGAGAGAAGCAGTTCACGAAGATTTCGAGCCTGAAATTGATAGATCTGGGCCTCATATTACGAATATTAATGAAGATCATTTATTATCTGGCAAAGTTGTATATAACTTCGATAATGTGCCATTAGTTGTAGGGAGAAAGACTGGGAATCCAAAGCCTGATATTCTTATATCAAACTCCAGCGTAAGACCAAGACATTGCACTTTTGATAAAGATGAAGATGGAAACATTACTTTGGAACCTATTGATCCTACATGCAGCGAATATTTATTTGTAAACGGCAATAAAGTATTTGAGAAAATCATCCTTAGACATTTGGATAGGATCATTATTGGAACCAATCAAATTTATTTATTTAAGATTCCTGGGGAAGAAGCAGATGTAAAAGAAAATGACATTGACTATGAGTTTGCAATTGAAGAAAAAAGCAACGCTCAGCAAGCTGAAATAGAAAAGGAAATGCCACAAATGCCACAAATACCTCAACATCCTATACCTATCCAAACCAAACTTGCGCCAGCCCCTGTAGTGCAGGAAGAGCCGAAAAATGATGTTATTGCAAATGAACCAGGAAATAACTCAATTCCAGAAAATCAAGAAAATCAAATAAACCATGAAAGCCACCCAGAAACCCACCCCCACCCAGAAAACCACGAAAGCCATGAAAATCTTGAAAAGCCCCAGCCTGAACATAATCCAAGTGAAGTAGTTCATGAGCCTGAACCAGTAAATAAGAAACGCCAACTTCACTCTAGATTAGCAAAGCTTTTCCCTCTTGTAAACGAGGCCAACTTGATTGCCACTGATCTCAATCGACACGTAAAATTCAATGTAAAAATTATCAATATCCTCCCTGACGAAGTTGAAAAAGAAGAAGACTTGGAGCCAGACTATTGGGAAAAAGAGCTCAAGGTTGAAGTCCAAAACCAAGATTATGGATTAATTTGGCTGTGGGACGTAGAAAAATTTGAAGACAGGCTTTGCATGTTGAGAGAGATGTTGGACGAGCAGACTGATCCTTCACCAGAAGAAGACCCACTATGGGATCCTCCAGAAGAAAACTTATTAGGAAAAGGATATTATTCATTGAAACCACTTGGCTTGCTATTTGATAATCCTTTCAATATATTAATTATAAGCACAAGTGGAGGAGATGCAGGATTATTGAAAATGAACATCGTGCCGACTGATGAAGATGGCCAGATGCTAGATGAAGGGCCTGAATCACCTGAAGAACTAATAGGCTCACTCATAAATTTCCGTGTAGAAATCCAAGAAGCTTGGAATATTCCTTTGTCTCATGCAAATAATGTATACTGTGAATATCATTTCCCAGGCCTTGGCATTCGCAGAACAAATGTATTCCCAGGCTACTCAGAGCATCCAGCGTTTAATTACAAAGAACAATTTACTAGTGTTTTGGTGGATGATTACTTATGTAACTATATGCAAACTAAAAAATTAGCAATTTCAGTATTCGGAACAGGCATGGCAATGAAAGTAGAAACTCAAAAGCCAGCCAAAAAGAAGCCTACCTATGAAAGTGCCCCAGCTCAAACACCGTGTGTAGAAAATGTCATGGAAAATAGAACGCGAGCAACCACTGTAGGAATTACCAATAATGTATCAGAAGGCATGGCAAGTCCAAAGATGGCTGCAAAAAATATCAAGGCAGGAAAAGAAAAACCAGTAAAAGGAGATAAAGGTGGAAAAGACAAGGAAAAATGCGCAATGTTCTAGAAGCGTAATTATTACTTAATATCATGTTTAAAGAAATACTGAATTTGCATTTATTTTCGTTATGAGTTTTCTTAATTTTGCAATGGCTTACTCTTTTTAATAAAACCTAAAAATGGGTGGCAAAGGCAAGAAGAAAAGAGATACCCCAGAATCCTTCAAAGAAAAAGGTAATTCTGCTTTTAATATGCGGGATTTTCCAAGAGCTCTTGAACAATACTCAAAAGGATTAGAACTAGACCCGAACCATGCCACCCTTCTTACAAACCGAGCATCAGTTTATATAGAACTCCACAGATATGAAGAAGCCATCACAGACTCTGCAAAAGCTATCGAAGTTGATCCAAGCTGAATCAAGGGATATTTGCGTATGGCTTTAGCTTTGCGAGAATTAAGCAGATTCCCAGAAGCCATTGATTTTGCTCATCGTGGGCTTGCAATCAAGCCTGATTTTGAAGAACTTTTAGCACTTCAAAAAGGCATTGAGGAAGATCTCGCAGTAGAAACAGCACTTCCTTTGGACCACCCAGAAAGGGTAAAGTTTGATAATTTGATAAAGTGGCTGCTTGAGGGAGGTGCCCAATTCCCAAAACTAAAGCTGAGATTTTATTCCAAAGACTACAGAGGAGTTCACAGCACAACATTTATCGCAAAAAATGAAACCATTGTAATAATCCCAAAAACCCACATAATTACTTTAGAAATGGCCAAGGCAACTCCAATTGGCCAAAAAATGGTCGCAGCCAATCTAAACTTGCTGTCTCCCAAGCATTCATTCTTATCATCATTTATTTTGCAAGAAAAAGCTAAAGAAGAAAGCTGATGGAAACCTTATTTGGACATTTTACCTGAGTCTTATTCCAATTTTCCAATTTTTTATACAGATGAGGACAAAGAATGGCTGACTGGGTCGCCTTTTCTAGACCAAGTCAACGAAAAGATCCAAGACATAGAAGAAGACTACAACGCAATAGTAGAAGCGGTCCCTGAATTTGCTGAATTTCCTCTTTTTGAATTTTCAAAAATCCGAATGGGAGTTAGCTCCAGAATTTTCGGCATGCAAATTGATGGAAATAAAACTGATGGCTTTGTCCCACTTGCTGACATGCTAAATCACCGAAGACCCAGACAAACTACATGGTCTTATGAAGACTCAAAAAATGGGTTTGTTATTGAGGCTATGGAAGATATAGAAAGAGGGTTAGAAGTTATGGACAGTTACGGGAAAAAGTGCAATTCTAGGTTTTTATTGAATTATGGATTTATCGTGAGAAATAATGATGCAAATGAGTACCCGTTTAAGTGCAAGCTGAGAGAGGATGACCCGAATTTGATGACGAAAAGAAGTTTAACAGATGGGAGTTTGTCACAGACTTTTAGAGTGCAAGCTGATGAAAAAGAAAATGTTTTCAATGAACTTTTAGGATTTTTGAGGTTTGTGGAGCTTAATGATATATCGATTTTACCCAGAATTATGGAAGAGTGCCAAGAAGAAGAGCAGCCAGGGTTTAAACCGAGCAAAATTAAGCCGATTTCTTTGGCAAATGAAAGAAGAGTCCTTCAGCATGTACAAAAATTGGCTAAAAATGGTATAGACTTGTATCCCGAAACTTTGGAAGAAGATGCACAAATTTTGCAAAGAGAAGATTTAACTGAAAATCAAAGAAATTGTGTTTTAATGAGACAAGGAGAAAAACAAATTTTAGATTGGTATTTTAAGTTTGCTGATCAAACTCTTGCTCTTTTAGATATGGAAAGAAAAGAAGTCAAAAAAGCAGCCAAAGGGAGCCCATATGAATCTTACTTAACACACAGCATAATACCTTTGTTAGGAAAATAAATAATAATCACATAGCTTTGGTCCTTGGAATAATTGAAAATTAACTATTTTATAATTTTTTATGAAACTTTTTAGTCCTTAGAAAGTCAAGAAACGTTGTTATTTTAGTGTTAAATAAATTCTTATCATAAATAATTATCACAAAGGACTTCATAGACAAATAATCGATTAAATCTGATTTTTGAGCTCCATAAAGCAAAAAAAATTCCATTTTACTTAAAAATTTCTGGATTTTTCTATTCAATTATTTTGTCTGAAATTGCAAAGAAAAAGCTATAATTTCATTTAAATTATTGCTAAGCTTCTTAAACCAAGAATCTGAAAATTATTCTGTATAAATCATCAAAGACTTAAATTCTGGGTTTTAAATATGGATTTCTGATTTTGCAAACAAAGAGGTTGAAATATTTTCAGCTGCCTATTTGTTTTGAGCGATTGAAGAGAAAAACCGATATTTTATTTTTGTTTTGCCTCTAAACTTGAAAAGTATAAGTAGTGAGTGCTTAAAAAGCAATTAAATTCAAGATGAATCTATTTAGAACTGGTATAAAAAAGAACTTAAATCCAAATTTAGAAAACTTTTGGTATCCCCCAATGAAAATTTAAATTCACAGAAAATTTCATCAATCCATATCAGTTCAGAATTCTCTTCTCTTTATACCATCATCTCTCTGGAAAAAATCAAGAAAATTTTTGTTTTAAAGTTTACTAAAATTCGTCATATCTCTTATAAAAATAGATTTTCTGCAATTCGGATGCTAAAAACAGCCAAAAAATTTGAAATAAGTTAAAAATGCCAAGCAGCATACTGAAAATAAAAATAGAGTTGCCAATAAGCCATATTTAAATAGAAGTAATTACTGATTCCATATTACAAGTGTTAACTTAATTGTAATAAAATATGCATTTTTTAATTACATATAAGTGATACTTAAATATAATGAAATTCTTAACGTTTTTCTAGTTAGTCCTCTAGCATGCTTAAAGGATGTACAAGCATGCTATGCTTTTTAAATGCATACTTGTTATAAAGAATTAGCCCACATTGCAAACACTTGACTTTTTTGACGTCTTGGTGAACTTGCTCCATATGATATTTTGCGCAGAATTTGCTATTGAACTTTTTCTCACAAATTGCACACTGATGAATTTTTTCAATTTTACTATGGAGTTTGCCCATGTGCTGTCTCAAGCCTTTATAATTTTTAAACGACCTTCCACATACCTCACATAATATTTTTCGCCGGATAACTGTGTTTTTCAGGTTGGTGAATCTACTGCAATCAACTTTCACAAAATTAAGAATTTTTGGAGGAAAAGAGGGATGAATTTCAGCAGAAGATTCATCTCCAAAGGCACCAATGAGAGGTAAGTGTGGAATTTCACTATCATAAGGCCATATAAACATGTTGCAGAGCTCGCTTTTCAATATTAGATCCATATATATATTAAATTCAGCTTAACTTTGCCATTTCCAAACTTTTCTAGAATAAATTTTCTCAAAATAAAACAAGGAAATTGCAAGGTTTTTAAAAAGTCAAAGAGAAAAATCAAAAAAATAGCCACCTGATAGAATGAAAAACGTTAACTGCTTGTTTATTAATTTAGTTTAACATTGTTTACAATAAGATTCAAAAATAAAACTCATCATGGAATGATAGCCTAAGCTGAATGAAAATAAGCTAATTTAGAATAGATTATAAAAATACTTGCATTGATAAAAAGCAAGGAATTTTAGTTATAAAGCAAATAAGATGTAGGATTTTTTGGGATCTTTTTTTAAAAAAATAGCATTACATTTTTTGGCGATTCCATAAAAAAATAGCCTGAGATCATTATTAGTTAACTTATTTTAAAAACAACTGTACACAAAATATGACTAAATTTAAGAAAATAGGCATTTACATGATTTTACCATATGCTTTGAATTTTACTCACAAAAAATGGCTGATTCAGGCATCACTATAGTATATGCAAAATTCAAAAATTATCATAAAATTCCTTATTTTTTCTCAATAAAATAAAATTAAGTAAATACTTATTTAAATTTTACATTCTAAAAATTCCTATCATTATTTAAAAAATACTAAATTTGTAACCAAAACAATCGAGACTTCGCCTAAGAACAGCAAAGCTGCTATAACTGCTTTTAACTTTCCTTGAATATTATTTTCACTGACTAAATTTTTTATCAAAGCTCCCATGCTTCATAGTCCTGCTGACAGAGTCAGCACAATTCTTACAACCTGTGATGTAAATATGCAAATAGGTAAAATAAATAAATATATAGAAAAGGAATACCCATATAAAGAAACCAAATAAATAAATCCCACATTTGATAATAAACAGCAAGAAATCAATGGAAAAGCAACTAAAAGCCCATAAATAATTGCAGCTGCTGTTAAAAAATTAGATAAGTGAGGCCCAATTGTATTGTAATTAATAGCTGATTCAATATTTCCAAAAGCACAAAGCATAAAAATAACAGTGGTTGCGATCCAAAAAGGGCCATATGCATCTGGTTTTGCAGAGCTGAAAAAGCCAGATGGTGCGATAGGGATTATTGAGATAAACATCCTATGAAAGACTGTACGTGTATCTACATTGAAGTAAGGCCTATAATATTTTACTTGCCAACACTTGTAGCTTTCTTTTGGTTTTGTCTCAAAAAGCCTATCAAATTCAAAAATTCCATCAGAATTAATTGAAGAGTCTTCTTGTTGCAATAAACCTTTTTGATATGTGGATTTTTCCATTTTATCACTATGAACTTTAAATAATAAGCATTATTTCCTCTTAAGCTTAAGAAATTTTAACTTAAATTACTTTTTCTCTGGATAGAATTCCTCATTCAATTTACTGATGCTTTTTCTCAAAAAATCTTGCTCATTTTCATAATTTTCAAATGATTTTTCCAGGCATGGTTTGCTGCATTCTTTATATATTTTATATTTTTCTAAACTCTCTTGATCAACTAAGTCGAATTTTTTGTTTGGCTCTGAACTCAGATTTCCCATGCATCCTTCTAAGCAATCTTGCACATCTGCTCTGTGTCTTTTAAGTCTGTTATATTGAAGAAATATTTGATCATATCTCTTGACGCATTTATCATTTCCTTCCATATAGCATTTCATATTGAGATCCCAAAGTTTTTTTTCATAAAAATTAGTGTCTTCTCTGGCTCTCATTGTTTTTGTGTTAACTCTTTTGGTTTCTTCTAAAAGCTTTCTTTTTTCTTCTTCAAATGAATTATTGCTAGCCATATTCGACTATTTTATTTATTTTATAAACTTCAATGATAAAAGTTGAACATAAGTTCTGCTCATATATAGCAAACTCATCAATATGTAATTAAAATGTATAAATAAATTACACGTATGCAAGACATTTTTAAAAAGACTCAATACAACTTTCAGCTTCTGGGAGAGCCAAGCCAAACCTTGCAGTTGATTTTACTGAATAATCAATCAGTTTTTACAAACCTTCCAAACATCACTTATATGTCAAAAAATCTGAAAATCAAAAAAACCAAAAAATCTTGATGGAAATTTCTTTTCAGCCTTAACAATGAGCGTTCTGGATTTGTGCATAAAATAAAAAATCAAGAAGGAGCTGTAGAATATGTAGGGATTAGCAAACCAATGGGTGGTAAGATTTTTGGAATAAATCCCAAGATTTTTGATGGCAAAATTATGATTAGATATGATGCTTTGCTGGCATACACATCCGAAATTTCAGTAAAGCGCTATTTAAGTCCAGATTTACAAATGAGAAGAGAGGAATGGATAGAAGGATCTGGCGATGGCATTATTTTTTTACAAACCCCTTGTACGCTGATAGAAAAGAGATTGAGCAGTGATGAAGAAATTTTGATTTCTAGGGATTCAATTGTAGCGTGATCAAATAATGTAAGAATTACACATAATACAGAGAATAACTCGTTTGGAAATTCTTATTATTATGGATGGGTTCAAGCTAATGTGAAAGGACCTGGAGTAGTTTACATAGAAGGAAATGGGATGACTAAAGAAGAAAGAAAAAGGGAAATATCAAATAAGAGAATAAGAGCATTTATGTTTTTCTATCTCTTGATGATAGTTTTAGCAATTATTCAAGAGTACATAGACATAGAAGAGTTTATCTAATATAATTGTTGTAAAATCGAATAATGTATAAAATTTTTTTATCAGTTAAATTCAGGATTCTTTTTTTGCTATTTATTTTTCAATGGATTTATATTATGAAAAAATTATGAATAAAGTCGTGAGTTAATATATTGAGAGATGTGATTAAACTATTAAACTTCACTAGACCAACTTTAATTTTCAAAATAATGAAAATGGCAGTTAAAAATATTAATTTGAATGAAGCTAAGTGATATTGGAAACTTACTTGAACGAAGAAATAAAGAAATGAAGCTACATGCAAAGCAAAACGATGAAAAAATTGGTGAAAAAATCAAAATAAACCATAGAAAAACAGCAAGCTGGAATTTTCCTATGAAAAATAATGGAGTCAAATATATGAGATTTCAGTTTGATTCTGAAGGCTTGGGAAAATCGCTGAGAAACCAAAGCATTTTAACTGCTCCTTTAAACAACAGCACAAATTTACAAGATGCTCTAGGAAAATACTATCCGCCAAAAACTTCAGTTGTGAGAATTCCTGCGTTTCCAAAAAGTCCTTTTGGGACTCATCATAACTTGAATAATTCAAGTCTGATTTTCACAGAGCTGGAACTGCACAACTTAAATGAAGAAAAAAATGAAGAAAATATTAAACTCATTAAAAAAGTTAATGGCAGAAATGCAAAACGAAGAAACTCAGAAAGAGACATAGCAAGTGCAATATCTTATAGATATAGAATTAAATCATTGCAGCCTCAAAGAAATTATCAAAGCATTTCATATGGAATTAATAATGGATATACAGAAGGGAATTATTGGAGTGACCTTCTGTGATAAATTAATCAATTATAAATAATTATCGTTCAAGCTTTATGTGGGCTTCATTTGATTGAAATTTTCCATTTTTCCAAGTGCCTTCATAAGATTTTCCGTTTTCATCTGTGTATCTTCCTTTTCCGTTTTGCATGTTTTCGCAATATTCTCCTTCATATGTACTTCTGTCACTATATATGCATTTTCCTGTTCCATGTTTTAAATCATTTTTAAAATCTCCTGTATATATTGTTCCATCAGAATAAATATATTTTCCTTTTCCATCAAAATTGTCATTTTTAAACTCTCCTTCGTATTTATCGCCAAATATAAAAATATAAACACCTCTGCCATTGCGTTCTCCATTTTTATGATCTCCTTCATAAATATTTCCTTTTGCATAAATATATCTTCCTCTCCCATGAAAAACATTATCTTTAAAATAGCCTTCATAAATATCTTTTGAAGCAAAAACAAACTTACCATATCCATTGAATTTATCATTTGAAAATTCACCTTCATAATAAGAACCACTTGGGTAGACTAATTTTCCTTCTCCATGCATAAGTCCATTTACGATTTCCCCGGTATAGATACTGCCATCAGCAAAGCGAATAGTTCCGACATTATCAATGGAATTGCTGTTGATATCTGTAGAGAGATATGATGAAAAATTTGTTGGCTTAAAGTCAAGTGTGCAGGGATGAAATGATGCAAATCCTAAATTTGGGTGTATAAAATTCATATGATTCCAGTTTGATAGATAATCAAAGAGAAACCTTCATTTGAACGTAAAAGACTCTATAATGTAGTTTTGATATTTAAGCAAGTCAATTAGTAAATTTTTGTATTTTTTCATTTATTATAAATTAATAAGCCTGCATAATCGTATAATCTGTGAATAAGTAAATTGCAACTCTTTAAAATTGTGCTTATACTTGCTCAACTGATTTCTCATCAAATACAATTCTTTCAAACTCTTCCAGCTGCCTTCGAAATCCAAAATTCGGATCAATGATCTCTCTTGCATGCCTTACATGCTCGAAAGCATCTGAATACCTCATATTGTGAAACTTCATTAAATATGCAATTACAACGGTTGCAGATCTTGAAACTCCTTGAAAACAATGCACAAGCACTTTTCCTCCGCTTTCAATTGCACTGTTTATAAACCCAAAGCATTCATCAAGCTTTTGCAAAATATTCACTGTAGGATCATCTGAAATTCCCACTAGATAATAAACTACATTCGACACCTTTGAAGGTCGAATCGGACACACTGTAAGTACATGCGTAATTCCCAGCCTACTCAAAATTGTATGATTATTCGCAGCGGCAAGTGACCCTAAATACAATTTCTTTATAACTTGATCTGGAGCATCATTTCTCTTTCTTTTAATTACCATTTATAAAAAACTTTACAATTATCTTAAAAGTTTTTTAAACAAAATTTCTCCTTCCACACCTGTTTTGTCAACCCCAGTCCAACTCTCTGCACTTACACCCGAAAAACTAAACGACGGAGGATTCAGATATTCCATGATATCTTCACTGTTTCTTCTCTTGTTTTGCTTATCTACAATTGAACTAATATTTAAAGTTTGAGTTTTCTTCATAATAGGAGGTGGCGATACTTCGTTGCTCAAGACATGTGGCCAAAATTGAGGCAAGGTTCTGCTTTGTCTAAAAAACTCTTTTGGGGTGGAGTTGTAATAAAATAGTAAATAAGCTTTGTTGCTTTCTACAGCATCTTCGCTCATTTCTTCGACCATGTCATCGTCGAACTTGTATCATCTTTGGTCGTTTTTGTTTTTGGAGTAGGTAAAATAATGACCTTCTGTTAGCTTTCCAGAATGGTTGACTACTGCATATAAGTCATACTTTGGGGGAGTTTTTTGCGGCCCAGCTACATATTCAGTTAAGTCAAGACTTTTCAGAGGAAACCCTATGTCACTTTTAATCTTTTCTTGAATTTCTGGTGTGAATTGGAATCTTTTCAAGTGAAAAATCAAGATCGGTGGGACTTTTCAAATGCTGAAACTTTTGGTTGCAGTGACCTGCTTGTTACATTTTGAGCAAAACCAGCTCTGCTCTAAACTTTCATTTTTTGTGAAATCTTTCAAGCACTGCTTCAGTGATGTGCCTTTAGCAAGGCTGATGGGCAGAGAAAGTGACATAAACGGCTCGAAAATTTGAGAAATTTGGTCACATTGTGTACATTTTAATGTTGATTTTAATTGTCCATGAAATAGATCAACAATAACGGAACTTGTAGATTTCAAATGATCATGTCAGGCTTGAGCAGCCTGGTTTTCATCTGAATTCCCATTGTATTCAGGAACTGGGGAAGATGCATTAGTATTGGCTCTGTTGAGCAGCTCATTCATTTTCCCCATAAAATAAGTGAGAAACTCATGCACATCATGCTCTTCTTCTGGTGCAAATAGAGTGTTCTTCTGAACGATTTCAACAAAATGCTTAGGAACTATACAGTCATAATTTGCTTTTCATTGAGTACTAATAATCTCTGCAAACGCATAAATCAGTTCTGCTGATGAATTATCCCTATTTTGAAAGCACATTTCCTCTTTATACAGCCCACTCAAGAAATAATCAGCAAGTGGGTTTGTGTTGCAAAGACACTGGAGAACTGCATTTATATAGCATGTTTTACCCAAATTTTCAAATCCACCAATCCCGGAAATCGATTTCTTTTCTTTTTTAGGGTTTTTGAAATTATTCATGAGCGAAATGTAGCCTTTGGTTGAACGACTTGGAGAGATTACTTCAGTCTTTTCTTCTTCATTCATTTCTTTGAGTCTTTGAGACATAAGTCTTTCGTTTTCAGCTACGCTTTTTCGGCAACAAGCTGCACCCATATATAAATTATAAGTTGAAGAATTAATTAGGAATTTGAAATTTAAGTTAATTATCTGTTTAAAGTTTTTTAAGGATAAAAAAGAATGCTCTAAGAAAATTACTGATGATTAAGCATATTTTAACAGATTATGCACTTAAAAAATTATACATGGCGTTTTGTACCAGCCAGCTTAGTCCACGTGCGAAAAAATTCATTAGATTGTAAATTTAAATATGAAACGCTGAAATAGGACATAACGATGCACTGTGAATGCCTTATATAAAATTAAGAATATTTAAAGAATTTTTTACATTATAGATAAGTCCCGCCTTTGTTTTTCCAGAAGTTCTTCGAGCTTCTGAGCTTTTATTTGCATGAATTTCAAATCTTCTTGCAATTCTCTTATTTTCTCATCTTTTCTTGAAATGGTTTGTTTTACCCTCTGCTCAATCTCTTCAAGTTCTTCGGCTTCTCTCTGGGTCATTTCTTCAATTTTCTCTTCATGAACAGCTTTTAGCCTATTTATTTCCATTTTAGCATACTCAAGCTCTTCCTGCAGCTTCTTTTGCTGCCTTCTTTCTTGAATTCTCACTTCTTCTGCATATTCGCTTTCTCCTGCCTTGAACTTCTGTATTCTTGCTTCTAAATTTTCTATATGCTCTTTCAACTGCTTTTTTTGGCCTTTTTGCTTTAAAATCATAAGTTCTTGGTCTTGGATTTTTCTATTCAATAAATCAAAGTTTTCATCTAAATTTCGTTTTGCTTGGCTACTTTCTTCAATTTTTGATTTTAAGTTGTTTACTAGGTCTTGATATTGGTTGAATTCTGATTCAAACTTTTCTCGCATAGTCCTGATTTTAGATTCAGATTCTTTATCTATTCGCTTTTTGTAAGCAACTTGTTCTTCTCCGAGTTTTTCTACTATTTCTTTTAGTTCTCTATCTCTTTGCCTAACCAGTTCATTTTTTAATTCTATTTTTTGGGTATCAAGGTCTTTATTCACTCTATTTTGATGTAAATCCATAAATTCTCTTTTTTCTTCTTCAAAGTCTAATTTCAGTTTTTTGATTTTATTCTCATGTTTTCTTTCTAAATCTTCCAAATCTTCTTGGAATTGTTTCTCTTGATCTCTTAATTTCTGCTGGTTTTCTTCTTCAATTTTTTTGAGTTTTTCTTGATGAATTGTTTCGTCATGAGCTCTCAGCTCAAGATTTCTTTTGTGTTCTGTAGCTACATCTTCACTCCAGTTTTTTCGCATTTTTTGAAATTCTTCTTCCTGTTTTATATGCATTTCATTGATTCGGGATTTATAATGCTCTCTTTCTCTGTCTAATAATTCATCAATTTTTGATTTTTGTTCTTCTCTCACAGACAAAAGCCTTTTTTCATAATTTTGCTCAATTTCGTGCTTGAACTGGCGCATTTCGCGCTGATGCTCTTCTTTTAGCCTCTCTATTGCTTTTTTCTGCTCATTTAACAGTCTTGTGATTTCTGGTTCAAGTCCTTTGGCAGTCTGTTCTTTTATTTCTCTGGCTTTTTCCTTCATCCAAGAATCCCTTTTGATCTTTTCAGTTGTAATGACTGCATCTTTTCCTTTTTTCATTTCACTCTGATATTTTTCTTTCATTTCTTGCATTGCTATATAGTGCTGCCCTTCCATTTCCTTAATTTTAACCGTAAGTTCATTCAGCTGCTTTAGCCTAACTTCTTTTTCAGCTAAAAGTTGCTCAATGAATTTCACATTTTTTTCTATGACCTCTTCGAACTCCTTTTTTTGCTTATCTAAAGCGATGCCAATTTCTTCAATTTTTTCATTTTCTTTTTCATTCAGCCTTTGCTTTTGTTTCAAAATTATTTCCTTCAATGATGCGATTGTCTTGCTTGCATCTTCCAGTTCAATCTTATAAGCTATGATTTCCGATTTGTTTGTTGGCTCACTAGTTTTTTGTCGCACTATATTTTCTGAGCCGTTTAAATAAGCCATCAAATTGCTTGCTTTTTCGGAAGTCTGCGATCTTAAATCCGGAGTCATGCGTTCAGGGCTTTCTCGAATTGAATTTGAAAATATGCTCGGTGTTAATATTGAGGACTCTTCATATTTCACTGGAGAAGCTTTTGGAGGCAAAACATCTTTTTTAAAATAATTTGCACTGTAATCATAATTGAATCCTAATTCAGAATCTTCAGTGTTTAAAGTGTTTGGGTTGCAAGAATTGCTCTTTAAATGGTAGCGCCCTTGAATCTCTGCAGCATCATTTTCCAAACTTTCCTGTCTTGCTTTAAACTGATTTTTCATCCTATTTATCTTTTGGCTCATCTAATTTAATTTTACAAGCTTCATTGACATTTTGCGCCATCATCTCTGGATTTTGACGACAGAAGACAAGCTTACTTGAACTGGATGCTTTTGAACTGGCTTTGGAGGATGACTAACTTGCTTTTTTGTGCGTATCTGTGTGGGATTTTTTTTCGAATCACCTCTTTTCATCATTTAAATAAGTTTAATTGAAAATGTGAAATAATGTTTTCCAAAAAACCATTGCTTGATAAGAGTGCAGAACAAACCAAGAGCCAATTTAAGAGTGCAAACTTAACTTAGCTACTATTCCTTAAAGGGTTCTATTCAATTTGACTTAAGCCAGTCTTAAAAATCAAGCCTTGCAAAAATAAAAGCAATTTTCATATAATCGATTCTACAGGATATTGATTTTTATGAGGTGTACAACTCTTATATTAACTAAAACTTATTAACTAATGCAGATTACCTAATAGCTTTTAAAGACATAGTAAAAGCTAGCATTTCTGCAAAATAGTAGTCACACTTATTTTGAAATCAATATCCTAGGCTCAAATACCAATAAAACTCATGTTATATTCCTTCAGATTCTCTCACTATTTTCATAGATTGGTTGATTTGAACTCCATGGCGATTTCATAGAGCTTAAGTGATTTCTTATTTTATTTTTCTTTTCATTCCTATTATTTATTCGCTTTGAAATACTTTTCCGTACCTTTGAAATTGGCATAATTAAAAAAGAAAATTGAATTTCTTCAGAATTACAATAAATATAGAGAAGAAGATCGTCTAAACTAATCAAAATATTTAGCTTTGATAGACTGGAAATAATTTATTGATATATATTTCAATATTATTCATTTTGGATTTAGATACAAATCTTTCAATTTTTCCCCATAATAATAAAATGGCGTTTATCCAATTTCAACAGAACCTGCTTTTTATCTCAATTTTTCTTTTCCAACAGCTTCAAGGATTCTCATTCACAGCTGAATCCCTGTCCTCTAAAATAGTCGCAGTTGGGAATCAAAATTGCGAAGCATACACCTGCAAAACCCCAACCCAAAACTTCGCCGAAAATACATGCCTTTATTATAACACTGAGTTGAGCATATGGTATGCAGAGCCATGCAAAAAAAGTTCTCAATATTGCAAGCAAGATAAAAACGAGAAGCATTCCAACTATACATGCGAGACCTATACACCATTCGATCTAGCATTGCCAGGGCAATATTGTGAAAAGATATATAATTGCAATAGAAGCTACTCCACAGAATGCTCTAAAAATGTATGCAAAGCTATGTATAGCTCAGGCCAAGCTTGCCAGAGCACTTCGCAATGTGAACCGGGAACGTATTGCTATATTCCTGCCCAAGCTGCTGCAGGTACTTGCCAGGCCCAAATTCCTATAAATGGAGAATGCACGACTTATAAAGAATGCGCAAACAATGCAATATGCAACTATACCTCAATAGTCAATAACATCCCTGTTGGAACTTGCAAAGCATTTGGCTCCTTCAATGACCACGATTTTGTAGGCAGCTGTGCTTTCCCAGACGGTATCCATACATTTGGATATAACGATTTATGTCCATCTGGCTACTGTGCGCCTTCAGGGGACTCTTTTATGTGCTTGGAATCAGTCACTTCAAGCCAAGAACTCCCTGTCCTCTGCAACAATGACCCAATTAACATGATAAATGCAACGACAGGCTGCACAAGCTCTAGAGACAGTTTGTTAGATGTTTCTGTAATCACAGCATGTGAATGTGCAAATGATTATAATATAAATTCATATTGCAATCTTTTTTCAGGGGACAGTTTAATGGCGACATTTAGAAAATATTTAATTAAGTGAACTCAAAGCCAAGGAATTTTGAAATGCAATCTTGAGGGAAGATATGATCCGCTGTGTGTAAAAGCTCATTGGGATAAAGATAATGCAAAAGCTTATACTTACTATTTTTATGCTGCATATTTTTATCCTCAGCTGGCAAATAGTGACCAGTGCGTGATATCTGTGATTAATTATGCGTATCAGATGGCGAAGAAGGACTATAATGGTGATGATTCAGCGAGTATTATAGGAATTTCAGCTTTAGCTCTGGCTATTCTTTATTAAAGCTAATCCATAAGTCTAGAATAATTAATTGTATAGTCAATAATAACTCGGATAGTTTTCTTGGATATCTCCGTAAGTGGGTGGTTATAATTAGATCTGGCCAAAATTACAAGTTTTCATCTTAACTCTATTGGCAATAAACCACTTATGAGTATATATATTAAATAAAATTCTAAAAATCAATTTGATAATCCAAAATATTCAATTAACTGTAAAATTTATCAATATTTCAAAATTAAATAGTCAATTAAATCTAAGCAACATAAAATTATTGATTATCATTAAAAATTCTCCAAATTAGATGATTAAAATATATGATGAGCACCTTTGCAGCAAAAGAATGAAAGCTTTCTTTGCATTGAAAATAATAAATAACTACTTTTATTTATTTACTAATGGAGGAATTTAAAAGATACTGCGCATTTAAAGCGATCTGCTTTTTACATGGTAAATAAAGAATTTGAGCTAATTAAAATGAAATTTGAATGGTTATAG
>CATKHM010000179.1:0-30167 GCA_949751825.1 Blepharisma undulans
AAGATATTTTGCGTAGCCCTTTTGGATCAAAAAGAGACATATAGCTAAAGACTTCGTCTTGGAATGGCTCAAAGCCGAGCTTGCGGAGTGTTGAGCCTATGGCGTCAAAGGTGGCTTGTTGGTTTTGTTTGAGTTTTAAGAGTTTCCATACTACTTCTGCTGGACTTGGTTCTTCAGCCATCTTAAATTATTTTTATAAGCTGGAAAAATTGGCAGAGAAGAGATTGACTGATAATTTTTAATAAAAGCTAAATTATATAGTTTTTATTGCAATTGTTTTTGTTATTTAAAAAATTGTGAATTTCAAGAATAATTAATATGGATTGGAATCTAATTGAATTGCCACATATAGAAGAAGAATTCAACCCAGAAAACACCTTTTTCATTGGCCAGGTCTTTAATTGGATGAAAGAGGATAATATTTATATTGGCTGTCTTGGGGACAAACTCCTCGAAATCTACGTTGAAGAATCAGGAATTATTAAATGAAAACTTACCCCAAGCGGAACTGAAGAAGAAGTCCGCTCTTATTTAAACCTCAATATTTCTCTTATCTCCCTTCTCAACGACTGAAAAAAAGACTCCTTCTTTAACCAAATCTACCAAAACCAGCCAGGCGTCCGAATCCTCAAGCAGCCAATTTTTGAATGCTTAATCTCTTTTATCTGCTCTCAAAATAACAACGTCAAGCGTATCAGCCAAAACATAGAAAACATCAAAATGACCTATGGCACAGAAATATGTAAAAAATACGGAAAAACCTGATATGCATTTCCATCCCCGATTGAGCTTTCTAAGGCAAAAATTCCTGAACTTGTTGATCTTGGATTAGGGTATCGAGCAAAATATATAGTAAATTCTGTTAAAAGTATTGTGGAAAAAGGAGGAAATGAGTGACTGAATTCTTTAAAAGAGATAAATTATGAAGAAGCGAAGCAGGAAATTATGGAATTGCAAGGAATTGGGCCAAAAGTGGCGGATTGTATTTGTTTGTTTGGGTTGAACCATTTTTCGATTGTTCCGCTGGATGTGCATATGTGGAGAATAGTGAGAGAACATTATTTGACTGGAAAAGCGTCAAAGTCAATGTCGGCTAAAGCGTATGCGGCTGCTACGAATGCTTTTGTTAATGTGTTTGGGAGTTATGCAGGATGGGCACATAGCATTTTGTATGCTGCAAGCTTGAAGAAAGCACTTCCTTTGAAAAGAAAGCTAAGATAATTTGATATAAATAAAATTTCAATTATTCATCGAATTTAATAAATTGCTAAAAGATAATGAAAACTATCATCGTTTTCAGAAATCGAACTTAAAAAATACAAAATGGTTATTTATAAAAATTAGATTTCCAGCTCTTCTTCATCAGGAAAATTATCAGCAAATGCCATGCTTTCATCAGGCTTCTTAGGAATTACTGCAGGCTGCAGGCTTGTTGGTGTTCTTCTAGTAATCGTATCTTTGAAGTTTTGGCTATTTGAGTTTCTTGCCATAATACTTATGCCTGAATTCGGGATTTTAATTTGCACATATGGCTTGCTCCCACTGTTCCCTGCCACTCTTGAATTTTTTGGTGAAACTTTAGGTTTCATCCCACTCTTCCCTTTATATACAAAAGGGTTTTCTTCATTACTCTCCCTTCCATTCCTCGAAGAAACAGGACTTCTTTTCTTTTTATTTACCTGATTTTCTATCTCATTTTCCAATTCTTCCTTATTTTTCTGATAAAGCTTGATGGTTTTCTCCAGCATCGGTATCATCTCATTTTTCAAATAATCCCTCTCAGTCCTCACCTCTTGGAAATTTCTCATTTGCTCTTCCACCTCTCTCTTTTCATTTTCCAAAATTTCCACCTTCTCCGCCATTTCTTTGCATTTTTCTTCTCAATCTGCTTTATCCTGCTTTCCCTTTGCCAATTCCAATTTTAATCTCGCATTCTCAATCCTCAAAATCTCGTTTTGGCTCTGTTCTTCCTCAAACCCAAATCTCGTATCAAAATCTTGTTTGTGGAGAGTAAAAGATCCTCGTGTAGACTCTCTTTCAGTTTCGCTTCCTCTAGAAGAAAATTTCCTCAACTTTGTTTTAAGTTTGCCGATTTCTAGGTCTTTGGCGTCATTTAAAGCTTTTAGTTCAGAAATTCGAACTTCTAAGCTAGAAAGCTGAGAAGCATAATAGTGGTTTGTACGGAGCAAGCTTTCACGGTCCCCTCGCATTTGGCGGAGCTCGACGAGTTCTTTTATTAGATCATGGTCGACGCCTTGGGAAAATCCAAGAGAGGATTCGTCAAACGATATATCACTTTCCATCTTGCAGGTTATTTAACTTATTATGGTATAAAATATTAATAAAAAGTTATGAAAATGTAACATTTATTAGGATTTTGAAAGATATGGGTATGATTTATCGTAATATTGGAATAAAGATTGGGGGCTGATTTTTTCTTTATAAAAATATATGAGAAAGGATAATAATCAACCTAAACCAGAAGAGCAATCAGACCAAGAAGACCAACAGCCTGTAACCCAAAATCCTATCTACGACACTTCTTCTGATACAAGTTCTGAAGAAGAAAATAACCAAGCAGGGTCTGAAGACGGCGAAGAACAAATAGAAGAAATCGCTAATTTATTCAAAAAAAGATCCAGAAGAAGGCGTCATTTCGAAGACAACGAAGAAGATGAAAATTTGGTTGATTCAATCCTAAAAGAAATGGACAAAGCAGCTGACGATGACATAGATGCTAATAGAAATGATCTCCCTGCCTTAAACAAGCTGAAAATCCTTGACAAAGTTACGAAATTCCTTATAGTCAGCAAGTATCATGATCTTTTCTTAGAAATGAATGGGACTTTTATTCTTGGAAAATGGCTTGCACAGCTGCCTGATGGTTCGTTTCCTTCTACTCCTTTAAAACTCGGTCTCCTTCAAGCAATCCAAGATCTCCCTATTACGACAAAAAATCTGCAGGAAAGCGATTTAGGAAAAAGTGTTATGGCGATTTACCAAAATCCTAATGAAACTGTAAGTGTCAAAAGAATAGCGAAACTTCTTATTGATAAATGAAGCCGAATTATTTATGAAATTGAGACGAATTATACTATACTTAATCAGGCTGAAGAAAATGAAGACCCAGAAGCGCCAAGAGTTGAGCATTCCAAGCCAAATTTGAATAAAATTTTATACAATCAAGAAAATAACACCCCATTTGCGAGGATTCCGGAAAAGAATTTGTTTGATTTTAAGTATAGGCCTACAAAATCGTCTGAGGAGCATTCGATGATGCCTGATAGGAATAGTGAGGCTATGAATAGATTAAAAAAGAAGCTACAGATAAGAAAGAAGAGGATTAAAAGAGCGACGGGAGGAATGAGCGTGGACGGGCGGAATCTTTATTAAATAACTTTATAATATAATTTTAATTATGGATTACATTATTTTTTAATAAGATAGTTAATATTATCTTAGTGGAGATTTTTCCATGTAAGGTTGTGAATTTGTAAAAGGCTATTCTATTATTAACTGAAAAGATATAGCTAATACCACCCTTTATCAAACAGTTTTATTTTCCATTTTTACAATCAGCTAACGATGACATAGATGCTGATAGAAATGATCTCTCTATCTTAAGCAAGCTGAAAATTTTAGACAATGTTACAAAATTTCTAATTGTTAGCAAGTATCATAATCTTTTATTAGAAATGAACTAAAATTTTATTCTTGGAAAATGGTTTACACGCCTCCAGATGGCTCATTTCCTTCTACTCCTTGAAAATTCGGCCTCCTTCAAGCTATCCAAGATCTCCCTATTATTACAATAAATCTGCAGGAAAGCGATTTAGGAAAAAGTGTTTTGGCGATTTACCAAAATCCTAATGAAACAGTAAGTGTCAAAAGAATCGCGAAACTTCTTATTGATAAATGAAGCCGAATTATTTATGAAATTGAGACGAATTATACTATACTTAATCAGGCTGACAAATGAAGGCCCAGAAGCACCAAGAGTTGAGCATTCCAAGCCAAATTTGAATAAAATTCTATACAACCAGGAAAATAACACCAATTTGCGAGGATTCTGGAAAAGAATTTATTTGATTTTAAGTATAGGCCTACAAAATCGTCTGAAGATCATTCTATGATGCCTGATAGGAATAGTGCGGCTATGAATAGATTAAAAAAGAAGCTACAGATAAGAAAGAAAAGGATTAAAAGAGCGACGGGAGGAATAAGTATATTGACATTGTTTTAATTCATTATTGGCATATTTAGAATGCGGTGATGCTCATGATTATTTATCATAAGCTTGAATATTTGGTTTTTAGAGTAGCAATATTGATTGTTTTATAAGTCTAAGTATTAATGGACTTTAAGCTATATTGATATTTATGAAATATATTGTAATAATCTTAATATATCTTCGTTATGAGCTTTCTTTGATTCTTCTTTAGTGACTTTAATTTATTTATCATTTTTATGTTACACACTTAATATTTATAGGCACTTTCTTTGCGATTCCTGAGCAATGTTGATAAAATTTTTGATTTTTTGTTAATAAGCCTTTTGAATGAAATCAAAAATTTCAGAAAAAAATACGTTTTATTCAAATAATTTGTATAAACAATATCAAAAATTTACTTATTTCTTACTCACTGTAAAGGTGGGACTGCAAGTAATACCTTATAATCAATAATAATTTTGTGATTATTTATATATGATAATAATGCCTTCTAATTTTAATTAGCTTCTTTATAAAAATGAAATTTAATTACAGTATAGCTCATCCACCCTTTCTTTGTCAAACAGTTTTATTTAACATTTTTATAATGAAGCTGGCGATGTTATAGATGCTGATAGAAATGATCTCCCTGCCTTAAACAAGCTGAAAATCCTTGGCAAAGTTACGAAATTCCTTATTGTCTGCAAGTATCATGATCTTTCTTAGAAATGAATGGGACTTTTATTCTTGGAAAATGGCTTGCCCAGCTACCAGATGGCTCATTTCCTTCTACTTCTTTAAAACTTGGCCTCCTCCAAGCTATTCAAGATCTCCCTATTATTACAAAAATCTGCAGGAAAGCGATTCAGGAAAAAGTTATGGCGATTTACCAAAATCCTAATGAAACAGTAAGCGTCAAAAGGATCGCGAAACTTCTTATTGATAAATGAAGCCGAATTATTTATGAAATTGAAACGAATTATACTATACTTCATCAGGCTGAAGAAAATGAAGACCCAGAAGCACCAAGAGAATAAAATTCTATACAATCAGGAAATAACACCCCATTTACGAGAATCCCTGATAAAAATTTGTTTGATTTTTAGTACAGGCCTACAAAATCGTCTGAGGAGCATTCTATGATGCCTGATAGGAATAGCGAGGCTATGAATAGATTAAAAAAAGAAGCTTCAGATAAGAAAGAGGATTAAAAGAGCAACAAGAGGAATAAGTGTTGATATAAGAAATCTTAATACTAAATTTATGATTTTCTTTTAAGAAGCAATTTTTCTTTTGAAAGATAAGCATAGATTTGCAAATTAAAATAATTACAAAAATATAATTTTACAATAATTCATTTAATACTTTATAAGTCTAGTTATAAGGTGATGATTGATTATAGAAAATTACACACAGTGACAGTCAACTGGAAACTGAACTTTCATTAGCACAACAGCATATATGCATTATAAATAAAAAATACATGAATTTTTTTATACGCTCTATTGATTAAAACATTATAAATCAAGTCCACAAACTATCAAAACTTACTTTGGAGATTATAAGCTATAAAATAATTATCCAAACTATAAGCTTTGCTCAATTTGTGAGGATGGTTTGAGCATCATTATATTTAAATAACAATTAAGCATGATAAAATGAGCCATTATAATATTTACATGGATATAAAGCGATGTTTCGAGTCAGGGTGTGAGCTTGAGGTTGATTATACCTGTTCATGCACTTCTCCAAATACTTTGTCTTGTGAACAACATTTTGGAAAGCATTTAAAGCTACCGAATAGACAACATAACTACGAATCTATTTTTGTAGAACCATACAAAGGAACGAAAAATGCAATTCTAGGGTTGCTTACAAAAGAAAAGTCAAAGCATAGCAAACTTAAAAGAAATATAGCAAATTCCTTCAGTCAGCGTCTTTTCGAATCAGAGGAATATATCAAAGGACTCTTGAAAAATTTAGATTCTTACTCAGCTCAAATAAAAGACTGTTTTACCAAGATTTCTAACACTGAAAAATTATCAAAATCAGAACAAGATCCAATGCTAAGATTGTTAAGTTTGGAACCTGATGAAGCTGTTGAGAAATTAAGAATGTTGATTCCAGTCAATCCTGATTGATATGCCAACGCAAAGGTATTTTGTGGGTTTAGCGAAAAAATTGAGAAAATAATTGAATGCTTCATCAAAGACAAATTTGAAGGTCATTTAAATAAAAGACTTTTTAATATAGAAAATACTCTTGAAGAACATAATAAATTTATCAGTTCAACTCGTGAAGAGTATAATAAAGAAATCGATTTAGCGAGCATTGAATTAGCAAATGTAAAGGATTCTCTTTTTAACTTGATAAATGAAAATAATAAATATAAAAAAGAGCTAGAAGACTGAAAAGAGTCAATAAGACTAAAAACAGAAAGTGAAACAAGTCTACTCAGTTCTCAAATTATTAGGATCTCTGAAGATCTCAATCAAAAAATAAATAAAAATCAAAGTCAAAACCCTGAAAATAGCATTTTACAACTTCAAGAATTGATAGATAGAAAATCTGAAATTTCGAACTCGCCAAATAATCCTGAGTTAGAGCAAGAATTCAGGAGAATAGCTTCAATATTTGACAGAGATATCTCAATGTATAACTCATCAGTTCAGCAAGCTTATCAAGATTATGTCAATTCTTATCATGATAAAACATCTCTTTATGTTATCAGGAAAGATAATACCAACAACAAAATCAAATTATTTGCTTATGACACAGAAATAGAAAATGAAGAAGTCAAAGTTTTGGAGACTCCAGAAACATTAGATATGCACACTTGCATTGCTCAACTTCCAAATGGAAAATTATTTTGTTTTAGTAATTATGCTCCATATTCTGGTATCTCTTTGATAATTAATGAACGCTGCAGAGTGCGGCAACTACCCTCTGGAACTCCTTGCTATGGATCATCAGCTATATATTTCAATAAAAATGTTTACTGTTTTGGAGGGTATAATAATGGACCCTTAACTCTATCAGAGAGATTTAATATGAATGAAAATCGATGAATAAAGTTAACTCCAATGCCACAAGCTGATTATTATTGCAACAGTATAATATTCAATGGCAATATTTTAATTTCTGGGCTTATTAATAGAAATCTTTTGCGATATTCAATTAATAGCAACACTTTTACATCAATTCCTTTCCTATTTTCACCCTAATAAAAGAAAGATTCTGATAAATTCAGAAAAACCGTTCTTGATTGAATCTCAAGATGGATCAATCTATGAAAGCAATGGTTTAAACGATATTGCTTGAAAACAAATTGGAACCTCAATAATCAGTTATAGCCTGGATCAGGTTTATTGCTCATATAATAAAGAAGCAATAAATATTGGGTGCTGTGGCCTAGGTTATGTCTTATATTATAGGTTTGACTTGAATAGCAAAATATTAACTGCCTTGGTTTAAAATAAGTTTATCTAATAAGTTAAAATCATTTAATGTCATAATTATTGCAAGCAATATTTGCTTATTTAGACACAAGTTAACTTTGAATTTCAGCTTGTTTACAAATTAGATTTAAATAAATATGCTTTAAAAAACATATTTTAATATTTATGTGAAAATAAAGCGATGCTCTATGTCAGAGTGGGATAAGTTTGAATTTCATGCCAATGCAATGCTTCTCATAAATTACCTTTCAACAGAATTTTTGAGAATTTTATTTAATAAAGAAAATCCTATGCAAACCTGAGATGCAAAGAGTGCCATCCTCTGGCAATTCCTATACTTGACGTCCTTGGGACGTTTAGTTTGACCAAAATGAAAGCAAATTTATTTGAATTATTTGTGTTTTTGAGCATGAATATCCATTCTATTTTTCTTGTATATGCTCCACATGTGTTTGATATTTTGGTTCATTTTTGATGTGTTTTTAGATTCAAAATATCTCGCTTATGGATTGGTTAAGAAGAGTATAGAGTAAATTGCTAAGTCATGAATAATTTTTGAACTTTTCTATAAATAGCATCTTCTTGAGACTACCATGATTGCTAAATTTTAATATTGTGAATGATAATTTTTTTTTAAATTTTTCACTAAATTCCCAGAATTCCATAGAGAACGAGAGAAAAAGACTGTAAAAATCCTATGAAACTGCAAATCCTGAAAGAATAATGATTTTTGTTATTGATAAATTAATTCTAAAATTTAGATTGATCATACGAACTTAACAAAAAATTAAATTAAATAACTCAAGCGCCGAGTGTTGAGCATACCATGCCAAATTATTAAATTTTAAACACTCAATACCACCTTGCAAGGATACTGGAAAAAATTATTCAATATTCACTCCCCCTCTTTAGCAAGATAAAATATAATAATAAAAAATGATCGATCTTATAACTGACCTAACCGAAGCGATTCATCTGGAATTGAAATCCCAAATGAGCAATCTTGATGCTAGAGAAAAGATAAGACTTATAGATATTACTAAAAAGCAAGCAAATAGCATTTCAATTATCATCAGCCAATCAGGAACTAATAAAAATCACTCCTGAAAAGAAATCTTTCTTGCACATCTCTGGAAAACTATTTCTAATGGATTAATTTTCAGAAAGAAGAAAAAAATAGTTAAGCTAATTAGTGAAAACATCAATCAGATGGAAACAGATACACTGATAGAGGATCAACATGCATATGAATATTTAATTAGCAATTTAGTTAAAATTACAAGCTTAGAAGGCAGCAAAAAAATTTTCAAAAATAAATTCCTCCATATAAAAGATAGACTTTTTCAAGCAGATTGTTCAAGCGAGCTACTTTCTGACGAAAATAAATATTGGATTAAAACCAGCCTTTCGACTTCATTTTTAAATGTTTGTTTTCTGAATCAGTTCCCTACTTTTAATTATGAAATCGATAATGCTCTGAATAATTCATATTTTGCAAATTTTATGCAAGGCTCTGAGAATGGAATTCTTCTAGACAGCAATTGTATTCTTTTGAATGATAAATTTAAAGGCAATGAAGTTAATAAAAAGTTTGGCATGCTTATTGCATTTTGCGAGCAATTTTGGAATATGCTTGATAGAAATACAGTCACTTTACCTCAAAAAAGATCCGGAAATCTAGACAACTCTGATTTCAATGACATGATAAAAAATATTTTAGGAGAGCCATTATATCTCATTAGTAATGAATCTGCTAATTTCTTATTAAGAGCAATTCCTAATGATCTAGAAATCTTAAAAGCAGAATTTACAAATGTAAATTTAAATACTGACTATTGAAAAAATGCTATTCAGTATGAAGGATATCAATTTAAGAAATCTGAGCTATGAGAAGACATGATATCAGCACATTTTAATTGAAAAACATCAACTGAATCTGCAGCAAAAATGGCAAAATACTACTATCAATTAAGTCAAGCTGTAATGAAATTTTTGAATGCCAAAGAGTTTCTTGATCATAAAGCAATGTATTATGCTATATGTGGACTCTCTATTAATGAAAATAAGAAGAGGGCCTGGTATGATAAATTTAGAGCATCAAAACTCCATTTATATTGAAAGAACTTGGAAAGCAACTCGCAAATTTTTAAAATATCAAATGATAGCTCATCATTTATGCTGCATTATATTTATGATTACTTCATCAGAGAAATCATATTAAATAATCAGGATGAATCTTGCATAAACGAATATAATTTTATTATGAGTTTATCAAGTTATCATAAGCCCCTTTTTATAAAACTAAGCTCAGAAGAAATAAATATAATAAAGCCAATTTTTATGACAGATTATATCAAAAGTAAATTTGAAATTGGTAACCTTGACTACAATAATTTGATTGATGACTTTCTTGATAAAGCTTTTAAATATTGTTTAGATGAAAAAACAACTATTGGAAAAGCATTGATAAACAGTTATACACTTGTTAATGATTTTTCATGAATAGAAAATGATAATATCAGGATATCTGGAATAATTTACTCTTTAGCAAATTGCTTTTCAAATTTTATTTTTTTACAACATTACGAGTTATTGGGAGAAAAAATAGAAAACATCAGAAATTTATCAATCCAACAAATTTTTCCATTCTTAAGAAAAATCAATTCAGCTGCTGCAGCTTTTATGATCAATGAGGAAAACTACAATGGTGACTTTGAAAACAATATTATAAACATTCAGTCACATTGCAACTATGAGGAAACAATTTGGTTGACACCTTGTGATGATGATCAAGAATTGAGAGAATTCATAGCTGATGAATATCCAAATCTGCGAGATCTTTTGGTAAAGCACATTATCTATGTTAATGTGCAAATATGAGACGCAATTAGAATAAGTGCTGAAGGCCAATACAAGCAAATATACGCCGACTATAAAAGAAAATATCTAAAATATTGCAAATATTTGGATCAAAGCAGCACTTATGAATGAAGCATTGCATTTAAGTGCTTCCTCTTACGTTTACCTAAAATGATGAAAACAATTTTAAAACGCTCGAAAAATGAAGCAATGATAGAAAAGCAAATCCATAACATTCAAGACTTTTTTAAAGTGCTGCTAGCTGAGGATATTTATGATATCTGAAAAGCAGTTGCGGTAAAAAATTACTCTTATCAAGCATTGATTATTGATTATTTTTATTCCATAATTGAATCTTTCTCATATGCTGCACAAAATGAAGTGAAATTTTATATCTCAACAATAAAAAGTCCTTTCAATGATTTTCGTTTGACTCCTATCCGAGAAGAAATAAAATCAGCCATAAGAACTTTTCTAAACATCGATAATATTTATAAATGCTTTTGCGAGATTTTAAAAAAGAAAAAGCTATCTAAGCCTGAATATCATGGTTTGATTGAGGATGCCTTAAATAAATCGCTCCTTGCCGATTTTCCAAAAGGTACTTATGGTATAACTGCTTGCAATGATCAAATATTTATATCAAGTTTTGCGTATAACAATGATATAGAGCTAAGAGCAGGAGCTATTTTAGTAGCATTCATTCGTGAGTTTGTTTATTTGTATGGAAGAATAAAAATGAAAACTTTATCAGAAAAACTTAAATATAACTCCCCAGAAAATAAAGAAGAGTATGAAGATGAGGATGGATATCCAGTTGATAAAAAGATTTTTGGATTTTATTTGGAAAAATTATCAAAATCAGCTGCTCGCTATATTTTGAGCGTAACAGATTTTAATAATTTAAAGGAATTTCAAACTGAATTTAGAAATGCAAATAAGAAGAAAGAAGCTTATATAATGTTGAGAAAAGGTGATGAAGAAGATGACGGCATAGAGCTTGGATCTTGTAGAAATAGAAGACCTTCAGATCGTACTTTATTGAAAAAAAATGTCTATGATTAACTAAATATATCATTGCTCACTCATAAAGCCGAAAATAATTTTTTTAAAAATCTATTTATATCTGTGCAAATATGATATAATATTCAATCTTTTATAATAACTTCAGTTATCTACCCTGAATATAATCGATTCTGATAACCATCATATGAAATGGTCAACTATTTTATAGGACTTTCGTTGTCTTTTTAATTATGCTCAGCTTAATAAAGTAAATGCAAGTCAATGTGTTGATTTCATATGCAAAATAAATTTTAAGATTGTTTTAGCATAGATGCATTATGGTATTTCAATATTTATTACCTTTATTTCTGCTTTCAATTAGATTATTTGCAATGAAAAATTTATTTTGCTAAGTTTGTATGAAAGAAATCTTTATTAAATAACTTTATTAATATATTTTTTATGGGAAAAAGCTTTATTCCTATGATTTCTTTATAATTTTGCATTCGCAGCAAATATCGCAAATATTCTTATTGTCATCATTTTTATATTTGCAATAATGGCAAACCCATCCACTTATGCCAGGCTTTTTGGAGTAGCATGATGCACATATATCTCAGCCACTTTCATTGCCGTTGCCGCATTGGCATATTCAGATTGTGCTTTGCACTTTTAACTGCTCATCAGAAGTTTGAGTATTTAATTTTGATACTGCATTTTTATTTTCGCTTTTTATTGGCACGGTTACAGACTGTGGTTTGGGAGGAATTATTTTACCATCTGCCTGTGTTTTACTTTCTTCTAAAGCGATCCGAGCTTTTGCCAGCTCTTCTTTTAATTTTTTAATTTCTTCATCTTTCTTAGCATTTGATTCATTTAAACGTTTTCTGAGCTGCAAAATTTCTTCTCTGCAAGATGCTAGTTCATTTTCCAATGACAAATTTTTTACTTTTTCTATATCATACTGCTTATTGATGGTGTTATACTTTTCTTCTTCTTTTTTCAATCGATCTTCTATAAATGTTTCTCTGCTTTTTATTGCTTCTAACAAATCTCGCTTAATTTGGCACTCTCGTTGGATTTCAGGCATTTTTCCTTTAAAGTTGGTGATTATCGCTTTAAGACGGTGATTATCGATTAAAAATGTATTTTTCAAAGTTGCACCTGTTAAAGGACTGGTTTTATTACGTTGGAATCAAGCTGTGATTGATTCTCGCTCATAGCTTTGACCATCTGGAGCAACAACTGGATCTTCCATTAAATCTCCTGTAATAGGACAGCAATAGTCATCAGGAATATCAATAAAGCCTTCGACCATGATAATAAATTTATAAGCTTAAATAAATAATTATCAACAAAAAAATTATGAATAGTTCAGGAAATTTTGTGTTTTTTATAGTAACCACTAGATTATCATATGTTATCGTTTTTTGATACAATTGTAAGAGGAATGGCCTAAATCCAAGCCATTAATGGCGCTAAGCCTTGAGATTTTCTAGCCAGTGCCAACACAGCACTGATCTCTTCACTAAAGTTGAGTCTCTCAAGAAGCAAAAATCTTGCAGTAAGTTCAGTCTAGATAGCAGACTAAAATCCATTCCTGACTGCCACTTTAATATTGCATTTAGGAAAGTAATTAAAATGAGTAAAAAAAGAATATTGCATAATTATTGAGGTAAAGTTGAGAATGCAAACATATGTAAAATATTAGAATGATATAAAAAATTTTCATGATTCAGTCGATTGTATAACAAAACAAGTTATCTAAGCTTAAATATTCATATAAAGTATATAAAATTTATCTCTTAATCCATAAATAATATTTCTAATTATTTTGGTATTAAAATAATTATTCATTTATTTTATCGCTTTCAATTAATGTTCTCGCTCTTCTCTAAACTTCTGTATTATTGATCTCAAACGATTGTTTTCATATAAAATTGCACTTTTTAAAGCTTGACCAGTGACAGGGCTTGAGTTATGTCTCTTTAACCAAAGAGTAATTGCTACTCGCTCATAGCTTTCTCCATCTGCTGCAACAACTGGATCTTCCATTAATTCTTGAGTTAGAGGGCATAGGTAATCGTCTGGAATATTGATAAAGTCTTCAGCCATGAAAATAAAATTTATAGAAGAATAGTAAATTAGTTAAATTTAATGGTAAAATGGCAAGAAAATTAATCATTTGAAAAATCAGTACTAGTGATATAATCTGTAGAAAAAGATATTTAATTAACTCTCTCCTTAAATTGGAGCAAAAGTATACTTTTTATTTGATGTTTTTGGCAATCTAATTTTATTCTTATTACAGCAAATTTCAAAATAATAGAGAATTTTTATAAGATAATAAAAATTATGTAAACAGCTTCGATATAACTTCGCCTATTCTTAGAAAGCAAACTATAGAAAAACATCTGAAACTCTCATCCTTACATCTGCAAGTTAATATTATTGATATCAAATTTTCAAATAATATAATAAGTGATTATAATTATCAGTTACACATCTAATTGTATAAACTTATTATAGATTCATTCCAAAAACACAAGTTTAATAAAATAATCGAATTAGGCTAAACCTGTGCTTTGCCGTATTAAAAATCCTAATTTTAAAGCATAAACAATCAATTGCATGATGTCATAATAGAGAAAATTCACAATTGTATATTGGCAAAATGCCTAGATCAGAAGTTTTATCCAGATATTACTTTTGCATGGGACATCGGCAATCATTTGAATGTATGTGTTTATTCAGCAAGACATTTAGCAGCGCTTTAGCTGATGAGCTGAAGGTTAAAGATTTTGGGACATGTTGGAAAACATAAGAAACATTTTTCATAATCTTTTGGATAGATTGAAATTAATAAATTTAAACATTTGTAAGAAAATAATATGATGAAATCTGATCATTTTAGTGTAATCCAAATTGTAAATCAGAATAATATAATTGTTAGTGCTGTCGAGTAAATAAAGACTCTAAACAATAAAATTTGAGATAGCAAATTCCCCAGGATCAATTTTTCAAAATACAAATAATTTTGATTTATAATAGTATTGGATGAATAATTCGTTTTATTCAATGCTAATATGTACCAAAATATTATATATCTCATATCAATAATTTTTTGCCAAGTTGAAATGTTTCATACAGTAAAGAAAATAGCATGGCATTTGCAAGAGCTCCAAAAAAATAATTATCAATTACGGACAGAAGCTCATATTTTCTGAAGATCATTTATTGAATTATAATAAAAATATGAGAATATCAATAGATTAAATTAACTTAGAAAAGAAATGAATAAATACTAAAAATGCCAACAAAGGAATGAGTGTTAGTAGTAGAATGCGTTGTGGCAATAATACATATTTTTCATCTAAATGTTTGTGACTTTCTTCTTTATTTTGGTTTTTATCTAAAATATTCTGATCTTTCTTCTGCATTTGAGTTTTTCCTTCATCATCCAAATTTAATACTGATCTCTGTGTAGTATCATATTCATCTAGCTCCTTTTTAATAGGCCAATTTGCTATGCAGAATTCGACAGAGTTTCTCCCCAATTTTCAATTTTCTTTTTCTTGGGATGATTTTCTTTCAATTGGAGTTTCGCATTTTTCAGATGCATCCTGGGCTTTAGCCAGCTTTTCTCTCAAAATTTTAACTTCTTGATCTTTTTTCTCATAGGCAATATTAGAGTGTTTTATCTCACTTTGAAGAATGCACAATTCTTTACAGAAATAATCTATAGTGCCTTTTAATCTCCAATATTTTTCTGTTTCCAGATTACATTTCATAATAATCCTTTGGTTTTCTTCTTCCAGTTTTTCCAAATTATCTTCTCTAATTTTTATTGCATCCAATAAATATTGTTTCATTTGGAAGTTAGATCGGATTTCTGGTATCTTTTCTTTAAAGCTGCGGATTATTGATTTCAATCGATGATTATCAACTAAGTGCATGTTTGGGAGATAAGCACCAGTTAAAGGGCTAGTTTGGTGTCTTTCAAACCACATGGTAATTGCTGCTCGCTCATAGCTGCGGCCATCTGATGCAACAACTGGATCTTCCATTAAGTCTCGGGTTATAGGGCAGCACAGGTCTTCTGGAGTATTGATAAAACTTTCAACCATTATAATTAATTTATAAATTTTAAGCCCCTCAATTAATTTATTCAAATAATTTTTTCTGTTATTATTCAAGATTTTTGGTCGATAAATGGGGTATTTTTTATTTTAAACATTGTGATTAATTGTATATTCTTGAGAGGTGCTTGAAGCCTCCCTACACCTTTGCAACCCTATACAATGGTGCTGTTTGGGAGATAAGGGCTATAAATGCCTGCTATCAACTAGTTCATTAATTTGTGCTATAAAATTAATTTTTGTTATGAAATCAAATTCTTTTAGCACTAAGGCCACTTTTTTCAACGTGAATTGAAGATAAAAATGAAAATACATTATAGAGACTCAGAATTAATAAAAATAGCAATACTATTTGTAAGGTTTGAGAAATTGAGAGGAAAGCATTAAAATATAATTTGAACTTATATGCTAAAAAGGTTTTGTGTTAAAATAAGAAAATTTATAGAAGATCAAGAGATGTATTTGGGCAGCTTATAATTTAAATTTATTTATTTAATTAAAGTGTCAATTGATATTAAAGATTTAGTGTAATTCACATAATTGATGCCTTAACTGAAAAAATAGCAAAAAAGCTATAACTTCAAAATATAATTGCATCATTTGAATAAATAATTTTACTTGAATATTCAAATCATTAATAAATGTTATTTGGAAAATTATCATGATAAATGCCAGCTCTGATAAAACCATCAGTGCTAAAAAGATTGTTTAATTTTTATAAAATGATTCATATTATTTATAAAACTGAGACGATAATGCTTGCACTTTCCCAAGTTGAAGAAAATGAAAATCAGAAGCCAGGACAGCATGCAAGCAAAATTTACTTAATTTCTATTCCCTCAAAAATAATTATATTTTATTTTACGAGGTTTTCACGAAAAGCAATTATTTGATTTTAAATAAAAGACTTCAAAATTATATGAATAACACATTTGATGCCATTTAGATGTATTAGACCATTAATAGATTAAAAGAAGTTATGATAAATAAAAGCAGAAAATAAAAGGATTAAGCAAGCAACAAGAGGAGCGAATATTTTTAGTGGCAATATATATGATTCATCTTGTTCGTTTTGAATTTCAATCATACTGTTATTTTCCTTTGCAGCGTTTTCTGTTTTAACTTGATCATGGGCTTGAATTATTTTTAATTCTGGAAACGAAGGTCGAATGTTTGCTAATTTATATTTTTCTTCTGCATATTTTTGATATTGAGTCAAAGTATTGCTTTCTACCAAATGATTCTGAGCTTTGAGCTGTTCTTGGTGTTTTACAAAGGGTGATGACTTTGGTAGCATTCTAGGAATTATAATTTTTTCTTGAAAACCATTTTGAGCTCCAGACTGTGCTTGATTTTTATCTTTTACATTTGAATTCAATACTGATAATTGCTGTGGTTGTATACACTTTGGAAATATAATTTCTTCTTTATCTTCTTTTTGATCTTTATTTATCTCAGTTTGAAATTTGTATATTTTAAATTCATTCTGAGATTCTGCCAGCTCTTTTTTTAATTGTTTTATTTTTTCATCCTTTTTCCTATTGGCAATATCGAACTCATCTAGCTTGATTCTAAGAGCTGAGATTGCTTTATTGGATTCATCTAGGCTATGTTTTAATTCCAAATACTTTTCTCTTTCTTGGTAGTTTTGGCTATTAATTTTGCTTTTTTTTTCCTCTCTATCATTAAAATGGCTGACAAAAGATTCCTTTATTGCTTCAGATAAACCTCGCTTGGTTTGGCAATTTTGTTTGATTTTAGGCATTTTTTCTTTGAAGCTGCAGATTATTGATTTTAGTCGATGATTATCAAGTATTAACTTGCTTTTTAGAATTTCACCAGTTAGTGGGCTAGTTTGGTGCTTCTGGAATCACTTGGTGATTGATGATCGCTCATAGCTATGACCGTCTGATGCAACAACTGGATCTTCCATTAAATCTCCTGATATAGGGCAGCAGTAATCGTTTGGAATATCGATAAAACTGTCACCCATGATTAAAATTTTATTTGACTTAAAGCCCCCATAAATATTCAAGAAGCATTTACTTAATAGCTCGATAAGAATCTATTGATGGCTCTACCAGCATAATTTCAATTTATAGCATTGTATATCTCTCTTTTTGAGAGTCAAAGTAATATAACTTATATAAAAATTGATGCTTGTGGTATTGCTAAAGTTATATTGATAAATGAAGCTGAATTATTTATTATTGAAAGTTATCTTATTCTTCAATTAGCGTGAAAAATGAAGATCCTAAAGCCACAAGATATGAGATAGCTGACTTTCCTAAGAATCAATGCTCTAAATAAATAATTTGATTTTAAAGATGAGCTGAATAATTCATTATATTGGATGCTAATATTTTTTAAAAAATTATTATCTCAATAATTACTTAGTGAATTGCAAATTATTGCTGGATAACAATACCAGTTAAAAACAGATAACAGATGGTGCAAAATGAATTTTTGAGCATACAAAGTTAAATTTCCATCAATAAATATTAATCTTAATAAGTGAGAATTACCCCATGTCATTGGCTTCTCTGTATGCTTTTATAAGCATATAGAGCTTGTTTCAGTAGAAAAATTGCTCATGAGCATATGGATTATCTGGATTTTTATCAGGATGGTATTTATAGACAACTTTCTTCGTTTATTCTCGATTACTTTATTGCTTGAATTCTCGTCCAGCCCATATTCTTCAAGTGCAGCCAGATAAGTATTCCTTTTAATCTCTTCTCCAGACTTTTGCTCACTTTCCTTGATTTACGCATTGATTCGCTCATAGATAAACTAATCGCATTAACTATTCCACTTGTTGCAATCTTTCTTTTTCAGAATTTTCATTTCCCATTATATATTATAATAAAGCCCAATTTTTCTAAATCAAACCATCTACAAAAAATGGCAGATGAATAGCTGAAATACCTTTTAGCATAATAATAACGTCTGCAAGGATGCTTATAAAAACGAAATTATATGGAAATCCATAGAAATCAAAAAAATTAAATTATCTATTTAAATTTAGTTTTTGAAATGCATTTCAATGCCAAAACTTATGCTTAAGAAGACTTCTACTTTCCGTTATAAATGATATAAAATAGAGCTGTTCAAAAATAATTTACCTGCAAAACTTTAGGATTAACTGTAACAAAACTTTTAGCATATCATTTAATTCTAATATAAAATTACAAAAGAAGAAATCTTTGACTAATATATATTTTATTTATAATCTAGGAGAAAAGACTTAAAATTTTTGGACGATTTGCGTTGTGATTTTCTTCGCAGATATCACAAACTCTTTTATTGTCATCATTCTTATATTTGCAATTTTGACATATTCATCCTTTTACCCCAGGCTTTTTAGAGTAGCATGATGAACATACTTCCCAGCCAACTTCGTTTTCAAAGCCACATTCGCATATTCAGATTACATCTTGTGATTTTTTTAACCCCTTAGTCACAGGGATTCTCCCAGAAGTTGCATTACCAGTCTTATTCTTTGCATTATAAATAGCTTGCAATAGCCCTTCAAATACTTCTTTTAACCTTACAAAAGTTTTTGCAGAAGTCTCTTCAAATAGCAACCCATTTTGCAATGCAAAGCTCGAACCCTGCTCCTGTGTGATTTTTCTGGAATCAGGATTTCTCCCACAAAGATCAATTTTATTCCCAACCAGCATAATCACTATATCAGGCTCAGCGTTCCCCCTTAATTCTTCTATCCATGTCTTCACACTTGCAAAGGTTTTCTCATTAGTTACATCATAAACAAGTATCGCTCCTACAGCTCTTTGATAACGAGCACATATTAGAGTTCTATGCTTATCTTCAATGCAGTATACTTGGGCTTTTGCAAAAGCTCCAGACTCCAATGGAACAGTATATGTTGCAAATTCAATCTCTTTGGTGGAGTTTCGACTTTTTTCAAAGCCGCCTTTGATGTAGCGTGATAATAATAGGGTTTTTCCAACTTTCTCATCGCCTACTAAAACTATTTTGTATAGATAATCATATTTGCGGCTTTTAGGGATTTGAAAACTTGTATTTAGCGCCGGGGTTAAATAAGGAATTTGTTCGTTATTTTCGCCGTAAAACGATTCTGATAATGGCGTAGTCATAATTGTTTTTAGCTCAGGCTTTTCGATTTCAAGTTTTGTTTTGTCTTCTTCAATAATTTTCTTAGCTTTCTCCAGTTCCTCTTTTAAATTTTTAATTTCTTTTTCTTTGGATAAATTTATAGAAACATATTCGTTTAATAATTTTTTTGAAAAAACAATTTGCTCATCTTTGGCTTTGGTTTCCGCAACAGACTCATTCAGCCGCTTTTTTAATAGAGTAATTTCATCATCTTTAGCTTTATTTGCCTCATTTGACTCCTTCAATAGTTTTTTAGTAAGAGCAATTTCTTCATCTTTAGCTTTATTTGCATCATTGGACTCCTTCAATAATTTTTTAGCAAGAGCAATTTCTTCATCTTTAGCTTTATTTGCGGCATCAGACTCTTTCAATAACTTTTTAGCAAGAGCAATTTCTTCATCTTTAGCTTTATTTGTAGAATTAGACTCATTCAGTAATTTTTGGGTGAGAAAAGCTCCATATTTGCAAGATTTTAGCTCCTTTTCTATTGATTGATTTCTTTCTTTTTCTTGACTATACTTCTTTTTAGCAATTCTATAGTTTTCTTGTTTTTTTTTCAAGCAATCTTCTACAAATGCTTCTCTAATTTTTATTGCCTCTAATAGATCTCTTTTAATTTGGCACTCTCGCTGAATTTCAGGCATTTTTTCTTTAAAGCTGGTAATTATTGATTTTAAACGGTGATTATCAATCAAGAATGTGTTTTTCAATGCAGCTCCTGTCAAAGGACTAGTTTTATTTCTCTGAAATCAAGCGGTGATAGAAGATCGTTCGTAGCTTTGGCCATCTGGAGCAACAACTGGATCTTCCATTAAATCTCCTGTTATAGGGCAGCAATAGTCGTCTGGTATGTCAACAAAGGTTTCAACCATGGTAATAAATTATAGAAAGAATTATAATAATGGCTCAATAAAGTGGTTGTCATAAGATTATAATGGTTGTGCTAAAACTTATATAAGCTATAAAATTGCGTTTAAAGAGTTTTAATTCAGAGATATTATATCAGTTATTCAATAGGTGTTTATTAATTCTCCCTTCAAATTGTTTGAATTTTTGTAAATCAATATAAAAAGAGGAATAATTCAATCTAATCGTTTTATTCGATGAAAATAAAGAGGATGAGTATTCTTCACATCAATATAGACTCAATTAATATCATAATTTTTTGACCAAGGCTTCTTTTTTTCTTTGATCGTCATGCAATTTTTTTAAAATAAAATTGTGCTTTGATTCAATTTTATTATATTAATTTTATTCGAATTTTAAATATTAATCCTAAAAAATAGGAGTCTTTGCCAGATCATAATCTGATAGAAAATTTTAAGATTGCCAAATCACTTCTAAGTCCTCAAAGATTAGAAATTCATAAAACCTCTACGTTGGCTTGGCATAAAGCCTTGATTTGAACTATTTAAGCTCCTATTGCTTTTTATTCCACTCGATATTGGCCTTTCAAAATATATTTCAGAATTTTTCATACTATAAATATCATCAGTTCAGCACACCAAAGGGGAATCTCCCCCATAAATCGAGTGCAAATAATCCCATTGCCTTTTATTTATCATTCTGTAATCACGAAAATTTCTAAGTCCTTGCTTTATAGAACCTTCACTATTATAGAAATGAGAAGTTGAAAGTCTTCCAGGTCTCTGATCTCCTTTTGTATATTTTAATCAATCACTAATCCACTCTGGAGCCACAGCATAATATCCTTCTGAATATCCCTCTTTCTCATAATTAAGAACTGTATTTCTTTCTTTTTCCCTTGAGTCTAATCCCAATTTCTCAACTTTTCTTCTTTCTCCACAGACATCACAAGCTGTTTTATTTTGATTGTTTATTAATTTGCATTTTTCACATACCCATCCATTAATCCCAGGCTTTTGATATTCACATATTGAGCATATGCTGTGGTTATTTGGATTTTCAAATGTGCATCTTTCGCATTTTCAGGTTGTACTTTGAATTGGCTGTATAATAGGATGGTCTTGACTTGCAGATCTGAATGATGAATATTGACTTTTGTTTTTTTCTTTATTCTCAAGTGAAGGAAGAAGTTTTGGACCATCTGCCCATGAAGAATATTGTCTTCTATTTTGGATATCAGCACCAAATTTATTTTCCTCAGAAGCTCCTTTTGCTTTTGCTAATTCTTCTTTTAATTTTTTAATTTCTTCATCTTTGGCTTTTATATTATTATTTGCCTGGACTAATTGCTCTTGTAACCCTACATTGTATTTTTTAAAATCAGCCAATTCTTTTTCTATTGCTGTTTTTTTGCCTTTTTCATTATTCAAGCTTTCTGAGATTTTTAAAAATTTTTCTTCTTCTTGTCTTATACGATCATTAAAAATTGTTTCTCTTGCATTTATTGTTTCTTGCAAATTTTTTATCATTTGGCGATTTCGCTGAATTTCTGGCCTTGTTTCTTTGAAAGTGTTGATTATTGATTTTAGTCGATGGTTATCATATAGAATTATACTTTTTAAAGCTGCTCCAGTAACTGGGCTGGTTCTTTTCCTCTGAAATCATTCTGCTATCGCAGCGCGTTCGTAGCTTTGGCCATCTTCTGCAACAACTGGGTTTTCTATTAATTCTCCTGTTATAGGGCAAACATAATCATTTGGAGCTTCAACATCTTCATCAGCCATGCTGAGAAAAATTATAGAAGGAATTAAAATAATAATAAAATATAATGAAATAGAAACAAGTTCTCAGGTATTGATTTACATTTTTAATTTTTTATGAAGGGAGATAATTTGACTATTAATAAAGTTAGTAATAAAATTATTCAAGTTTTAATATGATCCTAATATTGAGTAATTTGAATCTTGAAGTGGCCAATAAAATTTTTAGAGAGATGCATATTTCTGAATGATTCAAATCAAAAAAGCAAACCAACAATTAAATTTATAAATGGAGAATAGAAATCAAGGAAAAGCCTGCTTGAGTCAATTTTCAACTTAATTCAACTGCAAAAATACTCGAAAAAGAAGGTCATAAACTCGATCAGGATCTCGAAAATCAATTATTAAATATAGATGTGCTAAAATCTAAAACTTCTGCAATTCTTAGTAAAACCTATAACGATCCAGAAATAGAGTGTGATTTTAGGAGAGTATGCTCATCATATAAAAATTTTCCTTCAGATCTTTCACTGAGCCAAGCTTATGAGGAGTATGTCAAAGCTTACAAAACAATCACTTCTCTTCATTTCATTGAAGCGATTGGTACGAAAAGTAATTTGATTATTTATGACACTGAAATGCGAACTAAAAAGGAAGCTGCCATAAAGACTCCAGAACCGCTAAGCACCAGTACAAACATTGTTCAACTTCCAAATGGTGAGCTATTTTGCTTTGGCAATTTTCCTAATTCTGGAATTACCTTAATTATTGATAAAAACTTAAAAATTCATAAGCTGCCATATGGAATACCTTGCAGCTCACCAGGCATTTATTTCAATAAAAATGTTTATTGCTTTGGAGGGATGTGCAATGGTGTCAAATATTCCAATTTGTCGAGAAGGTTTGATTTGGATAAAAAACAATGATTTAATTTGAATTCTATGCCACAAGCTGATTATTTATGCAATAGTATAGTATATAACGGAAATATTTTGATTTCTGGATTTGAAAATGCAAATATCCTGAGTTATTCAATTGATATTGACTCTTTTTCATTGGTTACAAATAATCTTACAGAGAGTAAGAAAAAGATCTTAATAAATGCATTTGATAAATTGTATTTGTTTGAGTGTGGCTTAGATGGGTCTATTTTTGAAAGCGAAATTGGCAATGAATTCATTTGGAAAAAAATAATATGATCAATGATCAGTAGGCTCCCAAGTCAAGTATCATATGCATATAATAAAGGAGGAGTATATATTATGATGAATTATAGTGGTGGAAAAAAAGGAAACTACAAAAAAGAATACTATAAACTTAATTTGGATGAAAAAAGGATTATTAAATTAACATTTAGCTAATTTATATATTTGATAAAACTATGGATTGAAGTCGTATATTGAAAATATATATTAATTTAAAATCGTTATATTATTCATCCCAAGCTCCAATGAGAAAATCAAATTAGTTGATTTCGAATAAATGTACTGCATTACCCAAAATGATTGTGGCTTTTCTATCTTTAATATATTTTGGATTCAATTTAATGGGTTGAATAAATAATATGGGTCAAAATAATACAAAAAGAATTTGAGGTTAGTTATATCTAAAATAATGGATAGCCCTATGCAAATTAATATAAGAGAATATTTATCAGACGGTGAATTATTTTATGCAAATTTCACAATATGATACTATATTTCTGATATGTCTTGACTACTATAAATTTAAAAAGCCAGAAATAAATTCTTTCATAATATTTTAATTTAATCTTATCTATTTTTCTAATTGAAACTGCTTCTCGCCCTTATTTTCTCCAATATCACCGAAACTACCACCTTTACCCCTTGAACCACAATCGCATCAAACACAAACGCAACAATCACCATTTTAAGTCACACCCTTGAAGAATTTCCATCACAATCTTCAGCTATAAAATAAGTCGCTACAATATTACCACAAATTAGAAAAATACAAATTGCATATCCGATCAAGCCTTTATATCCAGCAATTCTAGTTGCAATTGTTTGTGCACTAGGATGAATTTTTCTTTTTCTCCCTGACATTGCTGATTCAAGACCTAAAATAAAAATATTTGCTACAACTGGAGCTCCCAATGCAAAGAGAAATTGCCATAATCCCAGGGAAACATCAATAAAACTGGAGGTATTAGTTGAAGACTCGTCAGAGCCATAAAAATCAGAAAATATTCCACAAAGGAAGACTTGCAGTACCAATGAAGTCATAAATATAGTAAATCTGGCAGCTCTTGAGAAATAAAGGAAAGAGAAGAAAATAAAAGATATGAAATAATGATACCGGAAATACCAGGTTCATCTTTTCCTTTCAGATTCATTATAATCTAATCCAGGCGTTGTACTGCTGATAGCTGTAAAAGCTGCATTTTCACTTGAAGATAAAGCAGACTCCAATCCATTTTTTTTGCCCTCATTTTGCTCCTCTTCTTTATTTTCTTCTTTATTATTCTCTTGCACTTCTCCATGTGGCTCTGCTTCATTCCTCTTTAAAAACAGCCCATCTTCTTCAGTAGAGTAACGAAACTTGCTGGGTTGATTCAAATTCTCCAAGCTTTGTTCTGGCTGCTGCTTGAAAGGCATTATTATCCCAGTCAAATAAATTTTGCGTAAACCACCCACTTTACGCCTCAACTCAATTAAAAATAAAATGATAAAAATAATAAAATAAAGCCCAGAAAGACTGCATGAATAGTAAAAAGGTGCATACCACTGCTTTACAGTTGTAACGGTTTCCAAGCCCCATCCTGCAGAGTATAAGGATGTATGTGAGCATTGACATAAGACTTCTGGATAAGTGTATGAAACAAATCGGCAACCATCTGTGCTTCATTCGTTATCTTGATAAAAATAGCACTTAATAGGCTTGCTAATAGTTTCTGCATAAAATGGGATGGTCAAGTTGAAAAAATTAGGAGAAATATCAAAGGTGAGAGGGTATTTAGCATCAAGAGTAATAGCTACAATTAAAAACTCAAGTCCTCTAGGGTAGCTGTCAATTGCATAGCCATTGTTATCGTCAAACGCAATTAAAATATGCAAAGTAGCAATCGTTCCTTCTGGCAAAGAATAGTTCAGATTGCTTGGGATTGAAGCTCCTCCATATTCACTTGCGGGACTCTCATATCCTTTGATTGAATTTGAGTTTTTAAGCTGGGATTGTATATGAATAAAATTTGTATCAATTTTTATTGAGTATCCAATTGGCATGATATCGCTGGCTTGTATTAAAAGTTCTGTTAAGATTTGGCTTATATGTTCAACTATGTTTGAGTCAGTATGCAGTATTGAAGGGTTGAGTCCTGCAGATCTGTCACAGATGTTAGCAATTGAGTTTATTGTAGATTCACTGATATAAATGCTTGTGTTTTTTGATTTTTCAATAAGAGTGTCAAGAATCAAGAACGTCAAATCCCTTTGGCTGATTGTGAATGAATCATCGATTATTTGACTTGAAGTGATTCCTTCTAGCAATTCCACTATTATTTCAAAGGATTTAGTGTCGAAATGATAAAGAGAACTGAGCAACAGCTGAGTTGCATTAAGACTGGCGTCTCTTGCTCTTTTCAAATCAGATTCGCTTGCTTCTAAATTCCATATCACTTTTTGAGTGATTTTATTTATTGAGTTAATCAAGACTGGAAACTCAACAATTCCATCCAATTGCGATTCGAGTTCAAAAATAGCGTCAGAAGTTGCATAATTTTCAGTCACATTGACAGTTTCTGTATAAATTTGGTATCAGCCTCTTTTGTCATAAATTTTCACAAAAACTGTCAAAGGATCAGAAAAAGGCAAATAAGTGTATAGAAAATTTGACTCGTTTTTTATATTTAAAGAAATTTCACTGCCGTTTAAATAATACCCAAATTGATATTCCAAGGAGCCTGAATCAGGAGAGCTGTAATTGTTAGCAGTGAAATTAAATAAAGTGAAATACTCAATTCCAGTGTTTGGAGTGATCTTAAATTGCCCATGCAATGGATAATTATTGGTTGTAAAATATAAGTAGTAGCTTGAAAACCCGTTGATATCAGAAAGAGTGTATTGAATAGTGTAATTTTGTAATGGAATTAAAGAATTGGCTTGGAATCCAAGAGTATTTGCATTTGAGTCACCAATTCTTTTATAAAAATAGCCATCAAGGACTCTCCAATAAGAATCATATACATCACTCACATTTGGATAAGCCCAAATCACGAAGTTTTGATTCACATCAACATAGTCAGGCATTCTTGAAAAAGTCACACTTGACAAATTTCTGTTTGTTACCTTCACACTGACAGATTTTGTAGTATTTCTTGTAGATTTACCAGCTGTAAACGTAAAAACATAAGAAGTTCCTGAGACAAGACTGCTTGCTGCCACATTTAATGTAAAATTCTTTTTATTTGCAATTATTGAGGAGCAGTCATAATCATTATGATAGCAAGACCATGTATATGCAAAAGAACCTGGAAGATTGTCAGGATCAGTCACTTCAGGAGATATCGTCAAGTTATTTGGGTACAATAAAGTGACATTTGTAGGTAAATTGACAATTATGTCAGATGCTGAATAAGTCAAATTGAACTCAATGAATGATGAGAGATTAGTGTTACTGGTCACTATCAGTGAAAACTTATAAAGTCCAGGACCAAATAAAGCTGGAGGAGAGTAAAAAGTTGTTGGAAGCGTTTGGGAGCCCCAAAGGACATCTTCGTCAATTTTAGCATATTGTCCTATGCTTTGAGAAATAGACCAGGAATAGAGAAAAGTTTCATATCCTGTAGCTTGGCAGCCAAGTGATGTATAGACTTCAATAGACTTATACTCGCTTGTTTTAAGCTTGAATGGCACAGTTGCGTCATAATATAAGTACAAGCCACTTGAGTTTATGATATTTACTGATTTACTTATGGATGCATAGTTTCCGAGTCAGTTTATAACTGTGATTGTAACGTTTCCTATAGTTTCTGAAAGACTTGACTTGTCAATTTTAATATATGGAGTTGTATCTCTATATGGGGAATTGCTGCTAAGAGCCAAAATCTGAGGATTTGAGCTGAAATCTCACTTATAAGATAAAGATCTTCCATAGCCACCTGTAGATTTAGACGCATCAAGAATTAGGTCATTACACTCAGCATATAGCTTAGAAGGCACAAACAGAATCGGTGTAGGATAGATAGGTGGTTTTGAAAATTTCCCACTTATTTCTGTATTTACTGCAGTTTTAGGTCCTCCACATGCATGAAGATATGTCATTAGAACTCCTTCTTTAAGAGTAATTTTGCTGCCTTCTATTACAGTGGCATTTTCTCCAAGCTTTACTGACAAAATAGTCCTATCAGTATCCCAAAAGCAGCCAGGATTACTCCCAAAACTTTCCAAACTACTGCTGATAAACAGCTTTTCACATGTATCAGGCATACTCATATCTATAGGCTGTTCAAATTCTATGACAACTGACAAAAAGTCCTCTGAAAAGTAAGAAATAGTGTTTCTATCTTGTATATGATACACACACCAATTGCATTCGTTTCCCACTAATTCATGCTTTAGATCACACCCGCACTTACCGCCTGCTTCTTTAGCTCCATCAATGCACTGAGTGCAATCATCAGAAGAATATCCTGTTGAAATATAGCATAAAGGGTCCATATTTAAATTACAATTTCCGCTTCTTATGCAGCCATAACTGCAGGTAGAGTCACAGCTGTGGCACGCTTTCTCAGTATAGTTGTAATATTGGCCATAATCGCAGGAACGCAAACAATCAGTGGTATCTGGCCCTGCGCAATGATCGCATTCACAGCTTTCTATGAGCCAATCAGAGTAGTAAGAGTTGTATAGTTGGAATTGATAAACAAAACCTTTGAAGTATTGGTTTTGGAGAAGGCTCGCTCCAATATAGAAATTATCTGTGGCAAAATCTTCTAAAAAGCAGCCTTGAAGCTGATTTACTACTTCTGGGTAATCAGTGAGTTGAAGACCCACTTTAGTATAATGGCTAGAATAGTCTCTTTCCACCAATAAACCAAAATAAATTCACGACTTTCAAGTGATAGTCGAAGTGGATGTTGTAGTCCTAGTTCCAGATTCTCCTGATCAGTCATCATAGCAAGTGCATTGCATCACAAGTTGACTTGTTGGCAATATGTAGAGTGCAGTACTGATAATGCCATTTCCTTCTTTTGATAATATATATGAGTTTTCTCCAGTTTCATAAGGCCTGATCCACATATAGATACTGTATTTGTTCCCTAATATAATTGAGCTTCTATCAGCAGGATTAGGAGGCAGCAATGCATAGCTATTTCCATCAAAATAAAGCCCTTGTTGATATGCAGGAAGAGGATCATTATCATCATAATTCGGCATATAATCCCAAGACGATCCCATAAACGCTTTAAATCCACTTATTGAATCTTCAACTACATTTCCAATTCCGCTGAACACAAAGAAAACAATTATTTCATAGTCAGCAATACTTGTAACACATTCTGATCCAGAAATTTCATACCCAGTTGGGCATTCCCCAATGCAGAAATCAGTTCCTTGAATTTTATAATTTCCATTTGCACAATCATTACAATTGTCTGCATGAGTAGAGTAGCATGTATCGCATTTCACAGAGCATGTCACACAATCTGTTCCATCATCATTTAATGCGAAATTGGGTAAACAAGTGCAAGGATCAGGAGTGGCTTCACAATTGGTGCAGCATGCTGTGCATTCACTTTGAGAGTAGCCGATAGAGTCTCTGCATAAAAGATCATAGTTCATAACGCAATTGTTCCATTGTATGCAACCATATTCGCAACTATTTGGGCAATTATATATGCAACTTGAGAGGCAGCCATTGCAGCCTGCACTTCAATAGCTGTATTCAAAAAGCTCATTAACGGTGCCACAAGCGGATAGAACATCTTGGTAAGAGTTACTGTATCCTCCGCACAAATAATTATTTCAGTTGCAGTCCTTTTTATAGCTGAACACATTTGTCCCATACGCATTATTATTATAAGCAATAAGAATCTCATAAATAAATCCATAAAAACCTTGATTATTGATAAGACTTTTGGCGACACTGAAAGTTTCTGTATCAGAATCTGCAAAAAAGACAGAAGAAATGCTTATGCTGTTTTGTGCGGCTCCGTTTATATAAACTCCAAGCTGACTGTTAGAGTAATCTGCATGGATTTCTATCAGGTTTCAATCATCAAACGAATTGATTGAAGAAATGACTACATCTGATTGCTGAGAAGCCATTGTAGAAGTATCATAAGCTGTATATACGGCATGCAGGTCTAAATTAGATGTAATATATAAGGAGAGTGATATATAATTTGAGCCTTCTTTTGCAAAAAGACAATGATCGTTGCTTCATGGCTTTGGACGAGCATAAATCGCAATATGAAAATGGTTTCCTAATGTGATATAAGAAGAAGTCTCTGAATTCGGAGGAAGCTGAATGTAGCCTGTACCTGTTTCAGGGAAATAAAATCCTGCAAAAATTATAGGATAGGGGCCAGAGGGATTGCTTAATAAAGAGCCAGTAGAAGAAACTGAGCTGACAAGAGCTTGGTAATCGCTATAGCCTGATGGATAAATTGGATTGAATAGGTAGGAGAAAACATAATCAAAATATACAGAGTCTGGGGAATCACAAATTCCACTGGTTGATGATAATCCTGCATCACAATATTGGA
>CATKHM010000180.1:0-30134 GCA_949751825.1 Blepharisma undulans
AGATACTATAAGTTTAGTTTGAAGAAAAAAAAGTTATCTAGAGTATTGCTTCAATCTAAATGCAATATATTTTAATTTAATAACTCAAAAATGGTCTATCAACTAAATATAAAGAAAATAAATTCAATGCTTTGAGTTCGTTGGATAGATTATAATTGTTGATTTTTCACAATGACTCCATTTTATTATAAAAATTAATGTCCAATATTTCAGAATTTGCAACTTGTCTGCCTAGTTCTTCAATTCAAAAGCCTATATCTACTTTGAATCAATCTGTTAAGACTGAGCAAGACTTTTCCTTTCAGAAGCAAAGAGAACAATTAAATAATTCTATAATCTCAGCTATGGAAGAGCTAGAATTGTCAAAAAGAAATTATATTGTAACATTGGCCAATAAAATAAGAGTAGATCACGAAAATTTGATGAATTTTATTAAAGAAGCTGATATCAAAAAGGCAAAATGTAAAAATTTGTTGGATTATTCAAATTCTTGCAATGAATCTGATTTATCATCTACCCAGCATTTATTAATAAATATTTTAAAGTTTGGAGAGGTTACAGAAGATGCAATTGTAGAAAACAGCTTAAAATATTCTACTGATAAAAATTTGGTTGCAAGCCAAATAGAATTTCTAAAAAATAGCACGGCTGAAGTTATTGATTTAAAAAAAAATTAGCGCGCTTTCGTGAACTTTTCGAATCAAAATTGAATTGGACTTCTTATAAAGAATTAAAAAAACTAGAGCAAGCAATTGAGACAAAATGAAATATGATTAAAAATAGTTACAGTGAAATAGAGGAATTAATAAAAACAAATTTTACCATTTTGATACATGCAAATCCTCTATATCAAAGATATATCCAAAAATTTGATCAAGCAACTAGAAAATACCAAAAATTCAGTAAACATATAGAAAAATGTAAAAGAAATAAGGACTATGATAATATTATTTATTTAGGATATCATGATGGAATTACTGTATTTGATATGGGCTCTGAAAATCAAGAATATCACTATAAAGATGATACTTACAATCTCATTTGCAGAGACTGAATTATTAAACTTCCGAATAATGAATTATTTTGTTGTGGAGTCTATCGTGCCAGGCGTTATTGCGGATCACAGAGACCACCAACACTGATTGCTCATATATATATTATTGATACCAAAACCTTCAAAATTAAAAAGTCAATTCCTTATCTAAAATATATAGAAAACTGCAATGGAGTATATTATAATAATTTTATATATTTATTTCACAATCAAACATGTGTGTCTTACGATATAAAGCTAGACGCATGGAAAAGGATTGCTAATATACAATTAAATTCCAAAATTAGCTGCATTCTTTTTAATAATACGATATTATTGTGTGGAGAAGAGTCAAAAGTTTATAAGTATGATACTGCAATTGATAGCTACGCAGAAATTGATTTAGAACTTATAGATGGACTGAAATTACTTGTATTTAGTTCAGGAAGAGCATATATAATAGAATTTGATGGATTTATATATGAAAGTGAAAAAGACAATGAATATTGTTGGAATGCTATATGTGAAGGCATGATTTCGGAGGATGTGGATCAAATTTATTGAACAGCTGATAGCTATTGCATTATGTTTGGAACTTATACCGATCGAGGATACGAAAATTTTTATTATTATTTATTTGATTTCAAAAATAGAAGCTTGAGTCAAGCAAAAGGATTTAAAACCAAGGATGAGGACGCAAAAAGTGTACCGAGGGATGGCGAAGAGCTCTTCAAATGAATAGAATAATAATGATTTTAATTATAATGATTAAAAATGTTAAATATACCTTTAACTTATCCTAATAATTTCTCCTATTTTCTTGATTTCTCCAAGTAGCTGATTTACTGAGATTTTTGATATTTATGTGCTTCATAAAAAATTCATTATTATTTGGTGGCTTTAAAATAGAAGATTTATAATCAATGATGAAAATGCAGTAAGACTTTTCTTTTGAAAAACAAAGGGAAGAATTAAATAATACTATTCTTTCAATTATGAAAGAGCTTGAATGAGCAAAAATCAATTTTATTATTGTTTCAAACAACAAAACAAGGGCAGACTACACAAATTTGATTATTTCAATCAAAGAAGCTGATATAAAGATAAAAAAATGCCAAAATTTACTCAATTATTTGAATGTTTGCAACGACTCATCAATTATTGCACTTTTATCAGAAAAATTTAAAAGTGAAATTGATTATCCAGTCATAACACAAACTGAAGAATTTATAGATAACTCATTTATACAGATGCCTTTAATTCTGCAGATATAAAATTAATTTTAGAGCTTATAGAAACACTTAAAAGCAACTCGGATAAGATTATTGATTTTAAAAAAGATTTAATCAGGTTTCAAGCACTGTTGGAATCCAAAGTTGACTGAGCTTCTTACAAAAAATTAAAAAAATTAGAGTGAAAAATCGAGAAAAAATGAAAAATAATTAAAAATGATCATAAAGAATTGAAAAAATTGATAAAAACAAAGATCAAATTTTTGATTCAAATGAACAATTATGCATACTTATTATATCAAAGCTATAATAAAATGTTTGAAAAAATATATATAAAGCAGCTAAAAATTCGCAAAATTATTAAAGAAAATAAAAGAAATAAAGTATAAGATAATGTTATTTATTTGGGATTTTCTAATGGAATTATTAGGTTTAATATGAGTTCAAAAAAGTTAAAACGTTATAGCTGATTCATGGATGAAGAAAATGATGATCTGGATTGCTCAGGCTGAATTATTAAGCTTCCTAATGATGACCTATTTTGCTGTGGTAGTCGCTATTCATCAAGATGCACGCGCCATAGAGTTCATATTGGTAAGGCATGAATCATGAATGGCAAAACTCTCAAGATAAAAAAAAGGATTCCTTATCTATATGACATAAAAACATGTGGAGGATTATATCATAATAATTTCGTATATTTATTTGGCCGTTTTATTTGCGCATCTTTTGATGTTAACCAAGAAGCGTGAAAAAGAATTGCTAATGTTTATTTAAGGCCCAAAGTTAGTTGTGTTCTCTTTAAAAAATCTATTTTGATGTGTGGGGAGAATCCCGAACTATATAAATATGGCATTGATATCAACAGCTACTCAGATAAATTTAAGAAATTTAGAGAAATTTTAGAGGAAGATACTTATACAAGCAATCTTTATAACGCAAATCTTTATTTAGCAGACGAAAATGGAATTAAAAAATACAATCCGATATTACGAAGGCAAGGATATCATTACTTAGATAAATGTGCTCACTGCTCCAGTTGAATCATTGAATTACCCGATGATGAACTACTCTGCTGCGGACAAAGAGGATGAGACACAGTAAAATATTTATTCATTATTAACAGCAAAACATTTCAAATTACAAGAGAAATTCCTTACCTAAAAAATATTGAAAAATGCAATGGCACCTATTATAATAATTTTGTTTATTTATTTGGGAATTTGCACAATGATGATAGGATCGCACTTTCTTTTAATATTGCAACAGGACATTGGAAGAAGCTTTTTCAATTGCCAATGAAATCATCTAACTGCTACTGTGCCGCTTTTAAACGATCTATTTTATTATGTGGGTTTACACATTATAATTTATATAAATATGATACTGCTATAGGAAGCTATTCTATAATTGATTTATTTCTCAAAAAACATACAATTAAGCTACTTTTTTATTTGCATAAAAGAGCATATATAATTGAGTTTGGAGGGTTCATTTATGAAAGTGAATTTGAAAACGAATATAATTGAATGCAGGTAGGAGAAGGAAGCCTTACTGAGTCAGTTTCTCAAATTTATTGGTGTGCTGATGGTTTGACAGTTTATTTTGGTACAAGCAATCAGTATAGTCATAAAGACAAAGACGCTTTAAAATTTTATCAATTTGGGCTTAAAGAAAAAAAATTAAGAAAAATTAAATAATTATAATTGTGCTTCAAAATTTTGCTATATTTATTAATCAAGCCAGCAAGAGTAAAATATTAAAAATAATATAATAAGTTCTGCTGTAAAGATCCAATATAAATTGAGACGAATGAGAGAGTAGGTGATGATTGTTTAAAGAGTTTTATAAAGGGTTAGCAGTATTAGTAAAATAGAATTGTGCTAATATAGAATAGCCCCATTTTTAATAATAAATATGTCTTTTAAATTAGGAAGAGAGCTAGATATTTCCAGATCCACAAAAATTATGTTGGCTGATAGCTCAATAATACCATTTGATGCTAAACAAGAAATAACTGAAAACAAAAATAAAGAAACTTTGAAAAAGTATGTATTGTCAATTATGACAGAATTAAATTCATTAAAAAAAAATTGCATTGGTGATTCAGCTAAAAAAGTAAGAAAAGAATATGAAAATTTAACCAAATTACTCAATCAAATAAGCACGAAATATGAAAAATGCAAGTTGCTATTGGAAAAATTAAATTTCAATGATGTCACAGATAATTCAATTTTTCAGTCTCTTTTAATAAAATCAGAGGAAGACATTGCTGATTGATTGGCTAAGTACACAGATCATAAAACACTATATGATATAAAATTTAGAATTGATAACATGAAATACTCTGATTATAAAGTTTTTGAAGCATCCGAAATAGAAAATTTAAAAAATAATTTCAACAGTTTAATTGATTTTGATAACGAGATAACAAATCAATATGAGAAAATTAGATTTGAGAATGAAGACTCGTACAAAAAATTAATTTTTGATATTTATAAATTTCACAGTGACTGGCGAAAAATAAAAAATAAATACGAAGACATAAATAAATCATACAAAACCGAAATGAAATTCAAAATTTTGCTTCAATTCAGCAAAAGAGTTGAAAATTTAAATCAATGCTATATAAAGCAATTTAGCCAAACTTCAGAGAGATTTAAAAAATTTAAAGAAATTATAAAGCAAGATTCTTATTATGATGAATCAATCGAGGAAAAGATCTATTTGGGAGATAAAAATGGAATTACAAAATTCTACCTTGAAGGATCAAGAAAAGAATATCACTATTTGGATAGTGATTATAGCTGCTCCAGTTGAATAATTAAATTGCCTGGAGACCAACTATTGTGTTGTGGGAAAAGAAAAACGTTAGGATGCATATTATTACAAATGAAGAACTTCTAATTATTTATTTATTATTAACAGCAAAACATTTCAAGTTGTAAAAAATATTCCAAAAAAGAAGAATAAAGAAAAATACAATGGAGCATATTGCAACAATTTTGTATATTTATTTGGAAATTCAGAAAATGACGATGCATCTGGATATTCTTTTAATTTAGCAACAGAGCAATGGATGAAGCTTCCGCAATTACCAATAAAATCATCTAATTGCTGCTGTTTGCCTTTTAAACGATCAATTTTATTATGTGGGTTTACACATGCCAATTTGTATAAATACGATATAGATGTTGGAAGTTACTCCGAAATTGATTTATCTTTAAAAACACGCGTGGTTAAGCTGTTGTGTTGCTTTTTAAGGAGATTATATGTAATTGAGTTTGGAGGACTTATATATGAAAGTGAATTTGAAAATGAATACAAATGGATGCAAATAGGAGTAGGAATCTTATATGAGCCGATTGGTCAAGTTTATTGGTGTGCTAATGGCCTAAGCATTTATTTTGGCACAAACTATCCCCATAAGAGAGAAGAAAGAGAATCTTTGATTTTTTATAGATTTGATCTTAAAGAGAAAATATTAATTAAAATTTTATAATTATAATTTTGTTTGCATAAGTTTTTATCATATATATAGAACGAAAAGAGCAATATATGCATTTAGAAATATATGTTTTATTAAATTCTATCTTGATGATTTTTAAATGATAATGTCATTAATTAATTGGAATTCAATTGAAAAAGAATTTATTTTAAAATATTAATAAAGCATCATAGAGAATTTTCTTGTTTTTTAGCTTCAATGGTTCTAATGGTGATTTGTTTAATTCTATTCAAAATAATTTTTAATATGGAACCTAAAACTAGAAATCATTTCAAATTGCTTAAATATCAATTGAATTTTACTGAAGAAGCCCTGAATCATGAAATAAAAATTCCTCCAAATCAGACTGATTAAATGCTAAGAGTTATTTTTTATCTAGTGCAGAATACCTAAGAACGAAAGGATCATTCTTCTAAGAAGTGCAAATAATCCAGCAAAAGAGAAAGATTTCAGACGGGATCTCCTTACTTATAAAGATTTATCAATTTATAATTCAGAATTCAATGAAGCTTATCAAGAATATATAAAAGCTTACCACCAAACGGCATCTATTTATAATATTATCATTGTTTATGATAAAGCTGTGCTGGTTATTTATGATACTGAAAGCAAGAAAGAAGAGATGAAATTATTGGAGACTACGGAACCAGTGGATTATACAACACCTATAGTTCTACTTCCTAATGGTGAATTATTCTTTTTTGGCAACGCCGATGGTCTTGCAATTGCATATATAATTGATAGGAATTATAGAGTTCGTAAGCTGCCTTTAGGAATGCCAAACAGATATTCATCAGCTATCTATTTTAAAAATAGCATTTATTGCTTTGGAGGAATGATGAAAAACATTGGTAAAAATCAATCTTTTAGGTTTGATTTAGATAGAAATATATGAATGAGATTAGCTGATATGCCATGAGATAATACATACAGCCATAATGCAATATTTCATGGAAATATTTTGGTTTCCGGAGATTTCCGTAAAAATATGTTGATATATTCACTTGAAATTGACTCTTTCTCAGCCATTTCTTATGAATTTGAAGAAGAAGGTGAAAAGCTTCTTATAAGCTTGGAAGAGAGGCTATATTTAATTGTACGTGGCGATAATTGATTTGTATATGAAAGCGAAATAGGAAATGAGCACAATTGAAAAGTAGTAGTAAGGAAGCCAAGTTCCAGTGATTCTGTGATGTCATATTGCACGTATAACAAAGGGAAGATATATATTGGATTTTGAGAAGGGGACCTAGAAAGCACAAGATGCAATTACTATAAGTTTAGTTTGAAGAGAAAAAAGTTATCTAGAGTGATGTTTTGATCTGCATGCAATATATTTTAATTTAATAACTCAATATGGTCAATTAAATATAAAGAAAATAAATTCAATGCCTTGAGTTTCGTTTGGAAGATTATAATTGCTGATTTTTACACTATAACTCCATTTTTATTATAAAATTAATGTCCAATATTTCAGAATTTGAAGCTTGTCTGCCTAGTTCTTCAATTCAAAAGTCTGAATCTACTCCGAATCAATCTGTTAGTAATGAGCAAGATTTTTCTTTTCAGAAGCAAAGAGAACAATTAAATAATTCTATAATCTCAGCTATAGAAGAGCTAGAATTGTCAAAAAGAAATTATATTGCAACATTGGCCAATAAAATAAGAACAGATCACGAAAATTTGATCAATTTCATTGAAGAAGTTGATATCAAAAAGGCAAAATGTAAAAATTTGTTGGATTATTCAAATGCTTGCAATGAATCTGATTTACCATCTACCCAGCATTTATTTATTAAAATTTTAAAATTTGGAGAGGTTACAGAAGATGCAATTGTAGAAAACAGTATAAAATATTCTATCGATAAAAGTTTGGTTGTAAGCCAAATAGAATTTTTAAAAAATAGCACGACTGAAGTTATTGATTTTAAAGAAGACTTATCACGCTTTCGCAAACTTTTCAAATCAAAATTAAATTGGACTTCTTATAAAGAATTAAAAAAGCTAGAGCAAGTAATTGAAACAAAGTGAAATACGATTAAAAATAGCTACAGTGAAATAGAGGAATTAATAAAAATAAATTTTAACATTTTGATACATGCAAATCCTCTGTATCAAAGATATATCCAAAAATTTGATTATGTGGTTAGAAGATATCAAAAATTCAGCAAACATATAGAAAAATGCAAAAGAAATAAGGATTATGATAATATAATTTATTTAGGGTATCATTATGGAATTACTGTATTTGATATGGGCTCTGAAAATCAAAAATATCACTATAAAGATGATACTGACAATCTCATTTGCAGAGACTGAATTATTAAACTTCCGAATAATGAATTACTTTGTTGTGGAGTCTATCGTTATAAGCATTGCTCACGACAACCAAAGCCAACACTGATCGCTAAAATATATATTATTAATACCAAAACCTTCAAAATTAAAAAGTGAATTCCTTATCTGAAATATATAGAAAACTGCAATGGAGTACATTATAATAATTTTATATATTTATTTCACAATCAAACATGTGTGTCTTACGATATGAAGCTAGACGCATGGAAAAGGATTGCTAATATACAATTAAACTCCAAAATTAGTTGTATTCTCTTTAATAGTGCAATATTATTGTGTGGAGAAGAGCCTATAGTTTATAAGTATGATACTGCAATTGATAGCTACGCAGAAATTGATTTAGGACTTATAGATGGACTGAAATTACTAGTATTTAGTTCGGGAAGAGCATATATAATCGAATTTGATGGATTTATATATGAAAGTGAAAAAGAAAATGAATATTGTTGGAATGCTATATGTGAAGGCATGATTTCGGAGGATGTGGATCAAATTTATTGAACAGCTGATAGTTATTGCATTATGTTTGGAACTTATACCCATCAAGGAGTCAAAAATTTTTATTATTATTTATTTGACTTTAAAAATAGAAGCTTGAGTCAAGCAAAAGGATTTAAAACCAAGGATGAGGACGCAGAAAGTGTATCGAGAGATGGCGAAGAACTTTGCAAAAGAATTGAATAATAATGATTTTTTATAATATAATTGATGAAATATGCTATAGGATATTAGTTAAATAATCTTAATAAGCCCCATTTTATTATAAAATTAATGTTCAATAATTTGACTTTGGCAAATAGCGTTTCTAACTATTCAATTAGCAATGCTGAGCCTGTCTTATACCATTCTGTTGGTGACGAGCAAGACTTTTCTTTTCAGAAACAAAGGGAAGAATTAAGTAATTCTATTCTTTCAATTATGAAAGAGCTTGAATGAGCAAAAATAAATTTTATTCTTACTTCAAACAACAAGATAAGGCTAGAATATACAAATTTGATTAATTCAATCAGAGAAACTGATATAAAGATAAAAAAATGCCAAAATTTACTTGATTATTTAAATGTTTGCAACGACTCATCAATTATTACACATTTATCAGAAAAATTCAAAAGTGAAAATGACCATCCAATCATAATGCAAACTGAAGAATTTATAGATAACTCATTTATAGCAGATGCCTTTAATTCTGCGGATATAAGATTAATTTTAGAGCAAATAGAAACACTCAAATGCGATATGAATAAGATTATTGATTTTAAAAAAGATTTAATCAGGTTTCAAACACTTTTGAAGTCCAAAATTGATTGAGTTTCTTACAAAAAATTAAAAAAATTAGAGCGGAAAATCGAGAAAAAATGAAAAATAATTAAAAATGATCATAAAGAATTGAAAAGATCAATAAAGACAAATCTCAGATTTTTAATTCAATTGAACAATTATGCATACTTTTTATATCAAAGCTATAATAAAATGTTTGAAAAAATATCTATAAAGCAGCTAAAAATTTGCAAAATAATTAAAGAAAATAAAAGAAATGAAGCCTATGCTAATATTATTTATTTGGGATATTCTAATTGAATTTCTAGGTTTAATATGAGCTCAAAAAAGCCAAAAAGTTATAGTTGATTTCATGATGATGAAAATGACGATCTGGATTGCTCAAGCTGAATTATTAAGCTTCCTAATGATGACCTATTTTGCTGTGGTAGTCGCTATTCATCAAGATGCACACGCCATAGATTTCTTATTGGTAAGGCATGAATCATGAATGGTAAAACGTTTGAGATAAAAAAAAGGATTCCTTATCTGGATGACATAAAAACATGTGGAGGATTATATCATAATAATTTCGTATATTTATTTGGCCATTTTTTTTGCGCGTCTTTTGATATTAAGCAAGAAGCGTGAAAAAGACTTGCAAATGTTTATTTAAGTCCTAAAGTTAGTTGTGTTCTCTTTAAAAAATCTATTTTGATGTGTGGGGAGGATTCCGAACTATATAAGTATGATATTGATATCAACAGCTACTCAGAAATTTGATTAGAGCTAAATAGAGGACTAAAATTGCTTGCATTTAGTTCAGAAAGGGCTTACATAATTGAGTTTAAAGGATTTATTTACGAAAGTGAAAAAGAAAACGAATATTCTTGAACCGTTATATGTGAAGGTACGATTTCAGAAAGGGCAGATCAAATTTATTGAGCAGTTGATAGTTATTGCATTATGTTTGGAACTTACCTTGATTGGGCAAGTGATGACGGTTATAAGTTTGATTATTATCTTTTTGACTTTAAAAATAGATGCTTAAGTCGAGCCAAAAGTTTTAAAAAGAAAGATCTTTTTTAAGATGTCAATGGAAAAGATAAAGAAAATAAAATAATAAATTATGTTTGAAATATCAGGTGTTAAATAAATTGCTCAAAATATAAATATCAGATATTTGATAATAATCTTTCAAAAGTAGCCCCATTTTTATTAAAATAATGGCTTTTAAATTAGAAAGTGAGATTGATCCTAACAATTTTCAGAATATTCCTCCTTTTGATGAGTCTAACACTTTGAGTGAATTTAAGACAAATGCATCCTGTGAAGAGAGCAAAAATTTTTTGGATAAGCTGATCCTATCAACCATTGGAGACTTAAAATCATTGAAAAGAGTTCATATAATGAGTTCTTACAAAAGAATAAGAGCTGAACATGATAATCTTGTAAATTTAACTTCTCAAATTGACTCAAAAATAGAAAGATGCAAATTTATCCTGAATAAAGCTAATAAAGAGGGATCGATTATTCATTCATTTTGAATGAAACCTGAAAATGAAGTCTCTGATTCTCTCAAAAAGTTACTAAATTGCAAAGAATTTTATGAAATAAAATTTGGATTAGATAATATAAGCTATTCTGAATATGAAAATTTAGAAACAGCGCAAATAGAAAATTTAAAAAACTTAATGAGCAGTCTTGATAATTTTGAAGTCAGCGTTTTCAAGCGCTATGAAAAAATAAGTATGGGGATCGATGAAGATCTTTATAATGAAGCTATTGAAGAATATTATTCTATTAGTGAGAATTGAAATGATATTAATAAGAAGAATAAAACAATAGCTGAATCATACAAATATAAAACCATATTTAAAGCATTGTTTCAATTTAGCAATAGAGTCAATGAGCTATACCAGTTATATACTAAAAAATTCAGTGAGATATCAGAAAAATATCAAAATTTCAAAAAAGTAATCAAAAAAGATTATAAAAATTTATATTACTGTCCTAATAAAAAAATTTATTTAGGTGATAGAGGAGGAATTACAACATTTAATATTCCTACTGAAAAACAAGAATACCATAATTTAGACTGAGAAATAAGCTGTTCATCATGGATAATAAAGCTACCAAATGATAGAATCTTATGTTGCGGAAAACGAGTCAGAAGGAGTTGCGGAATGTCATTTAAAAGAGAATATTTAACTATTTTGACTATTATAAATAGCAAAACTTTTGAAACAGTAGGAGAACCTGATTGTGATGAAAACATTGAAAAATATGAAGGGGCTTATTATAATGGCTATGTCTATTTCTTTGGGGATAACGAAGGACTTTCTTTTAATTTAGATAAATGAAAGTGAAAAAATCTGGCTCCATTACCAGCAATTTCACGTCAGTGCTATTGCATTCCTTACAAAGGATCAATTCTATTGTGCGGATTTTCACATTCAAATATATATAAATACGATATTGATATCGGCAGCTATTCAGATATTAGCCTACCAATAAAAAGCAGCATTGTAAAACTGCTTTTATGTTATCTCAGAAGACTATATTTAATTGAATTTAGCGGATTTATATATGAAAGCGAGTTTGAAAATGAATACTCTTGGAAACAAGTAGGAGAACAAACTATTTCGATATCAGCCCATCAGTTTTATTGAACAGTAAATCATCGTAATTTATTCATTGGTATTGCTGGCAAAAACGAAAAACCTTTGAGTTATTACTGTTTTAATATAAGAGACAAAAAATTATATGAAATGAAGGTGAATACTCATAAGACTATCTAATCTATAAAAAATTACATATTATTCCTTATACTATTGAATGTATTCTTATTAATTTTTAATAATTAATTACATTATAATGCCAGAGTCTCTATTTCATAATGAATAGCTCACCTGAAAATAAGGTTGTTACTTAGGCAATTATTAAATAATCTTTAAAGTTAGCCCCATTTTTATTAAAATATGTCTTTTAAATTAGAAAGCGAGAGCAATCCTTCCAACTTTCAGAATATTCCTTCTACTGATGATTCTAACACTTTGAGCATTGATGAAAATACTTCCTATGAAAAGGGCAAAATATTTTTGGATAACCTGATCCTGTCTACCATTGAAGAATTAAAATCATTGAAAAAAACTCATGTAATGAGCTCTTACAACAGAGTAAGAGCTGAGCACGATTATCTCGCAAAGTTGATTTCTCAAATTGACTCAAAAGTAAAAATGTGCAAATTACTACTAAATAAAGCTGATAAAGAGGGATCGATTGCTCAGTCATTTTGAATGAAACCTGAGAATGAAGTCTCTGATTCTCTCAAAAAGCTACTAAACAGCAAAAACCTTTATGAAATAAAGTTCGGATTAGATACTATAAACTATTCTCAATATAAAAATTTAGAAACAACAGAAATTGAAAACTTAAACAATTTGATTAGTAGTCTGGATAGCTTTGAAGACAGATTTATCAAGCGTTATGAAAAAATAATAAATACAGGAATTGATGAAGCCATTTATAAAGAAGCTCTTAAACATTGCTATTCCATCAGTAAGGATTGAAAAGATATCAGTAAACAGAATGAGAAGATAACTGAATCCTACAAATTTAAAACAATTTTTATAGCTTTACTTCAATTCAGTAATAATGCCCATGATCTATTTCAATTATATACTAGAAAATTCAGTGAGTTGTCAGAAAAATATCAAAAGCTTATAGAAATTATTAAACAAGAATCCAAAAACTCTTCTAAAAATATAATTTATTTAGGAGATAGAGGTGGAATTACAACATATAACATTTCTACTAGCAAACAAGAGTATCATCATTTAGACTGAGAAATAAGCTGCTCATCATGGTTAATAAATCTCCCAAATGATAAAATCTTGTGTTGTGGAGAAAGACTCAGAGGGGGATGTGGAATGAGAATTTCAATGGAATATTTAGCCACATTATATATTATAAATAGCAAAACTTATGAAAAAGTAGGCTGGCCTCATTGTCATGAAAATATTGAAAACTATGAAGGGGTTTATTATAATGGCTATGTCTATTTCTTTGGGGGGAGTGAAGGACTTTCTTATAACTTAGATAGAAGAACGTGAAAAAATCTAGCTCCATTGCCAATTAATTCATATCATTGCTATTGCATTTCTTATAAAGGATCAATTTTATTCAGCGGGTCTGAACATTCTGATATATATAAATACGACATTGATATTGGCAGCTATTCAGCTATTAGTTTATCTGTAAAATCCCAGATTAAGAAGTTGCTTTTATGTTACCTCAGAAGACTGTATTTAATTGAATTTAGCGGGTTTATATATGAAAGTGAGTTTGAAAATGAATATTCTTGGAGCCAAGTGGGAGAGCAAACTATTTCTATATCAGCCCATCAGTTTTATTGAACAGTGGATCATCGCAATTTATTCATTGGGGCTATTGGAGAAAATAAAAAATCTTTGAGTTATTATGACTTTAATATAGAAGACAAAAAATTATATAAATTGGATGTGAAAACTCAAAAGGAAATTTAATTTCTCAAAATTAGTTATCCTATTTATGCATCTTTATAGTTTTAATAAATAAATTTTTATATAAAATCTAAGTCTTTATAAATGATATGAATAGATTAAAAATAATATAATTATTTAAGAAAAATCTTACAAATTTTTATTATTAAATCGATCGTGCTTAATAAAATAATTATTTGGTGTTAAGCTTGGAGATAGAAAATAAATAAAATCAGATTCTCTATAGCCCCATTTTATTATAAAATTAATGATCTTAAATAAAGACTCAGCAAGCAATTCAACTCAGTTTGTAAATAATGTGCAAAGCATTAATTTGGAAATGGAAAAAGAAATTTTAAATAATTTAGTTGTTTCGACTATAAAAGAGTTTGAAAAGTCAAAATTGAATAGAATTATTGCCTCGGCACATAATTTAAAAACAGAACAAGATAACTTGACTAATTATATTTATCAAATCAATACAAAGCTCAAAAAATGCCAAAATTTGTTTGCTGATTTAAATAGGCCGAATATATCTGATCCTTTGATTATGCAACTTGTATCAATTAAACAGAAAGATGAAATTACTGATTTTAATTATAATGATTATTTAAACAATCTCTTTGGTCTTAAGGAATTGTTAAATAACCAATTAATTTCTGACTACATAAATTACACTGATTACAAAAGAATAGAAGCAGAAGAAATTGAAAAAATAAAAAATAACTGCGATATCCTTATTGATTTTAAAAATGATTTAAATAAGTTTCATGAACTTTTGGGTCCAAAATTCAATAAAGAGATCTACAAAACATTAAGAATTCTGGAAAATCAAATAGAAGAAAAGTTCTATATAATTGAAGACAAGAATAAAGAAATATGCTTATCAATAAAAATAAAAACATTGATTCGCTATAATACTTTTGCAAACTCTTTATATCAAAACTATATAAAAGAATTTAAGCAACTATCAAATAGATACAAAAAATTCAATAGAAATATTGGAAAAATTGATTACCAATCGAATAAATTAATTTATTTGGGATTTGAAAAAGGAATTGTTTCATTTGATATAAGCTCAGAAAAGAAGGAATATCATTATTGAGATGATGATGATCTTGACTGCTCAAAGTGCATTGTTAAGCTTCCTAATGATGAATTATTTTGCTGTGGGCTTTTTATATATCATCGTTGCTTGAGAACAATAAAATTAATTACGACATATATCATTAGCAGCAAAACATTCAAATTAATAAAAAAAATTCCTCGGCTAAAAAAAATAGAAGATTGCTCTGGGTTATTTTATAATAATTTTGTATATTTATTTGGTGAAAAAATGAGTATCAGTTTTGATATGCAGCTAAAAAAATGAAAGCAAATTGCTGACTTTGATAAACATTATATAACCTGCTCTGCTGGCTTTAAAAATTCTATTTTATTATGCAGCAATAAATCTGATTTGATTAAATATAGCATTGATATTGATAGCTATTCAGTTATAGATCTAAATCTCAAATCAGGAATGAAAATGCTTGCATTGTGTTCAAAAAGAGCATATATAATTGAATTTCAGGGGTTAGTTTATGAAAGTTTAAAAGAAAATGAATATTGCTGAAATGCTATATGTGAGGTGAATGTTGCAGGCTATGCAAATCAAACTTATTGAACAGTTTATAATAACTGCATATTGTTTGGTACTTATAATTTGAGTAAATGCAAAGATAAAAAGCGTCATCACTATTATATATTTGACATTAAGAAAAGGAAACTGAGACAAGTTAAAGTATTTAAACCCAAGATGAATAAGAAAAATGCTTTAAAAGATGGCCAAGAATTATATAAGAAAATTATATTCTAGGAATAAATAATAATTAATCAGTTATAAAATAATTTTGAACAAAAGATATTGCTTTTCATAAATCGTTTTGAATTTAACTTAAATCTATTTAAAAATCCTCTAAAAGTGATGACTCATTAAAAGTTTCAAAAGTTTGACAATCTTAAAAATGTAAATACAAATTGAAGCTATTAGCAATAAAGTTAGAATAGAAATAAGTTTTTCAGTTTACTTGAACAAAATTTTTTCAATGCTAATATTATAAAATCCAAACACTTTTATTTTCTGAAGTAGCCCCATTTATTATAAAATTAATGATTTTATATTCAAGCTTGGCAAACACCCCTGGCATTCCGTTAAAAATTGAAGAAAGAATTTATTTAGAGAACAGCAAAGAAATCTTGAATAGTTCAATTCTCTCAGCACTTAAAAAGTTTGAAAAATCCAAAATGATTCACATTTTCGACCCAGTCCATAATATGAAGCCCGAGCATGATAATCTCGCTGATTTGATTAATCAATTGAGCATAAAATTAGAAAAATGCAGAAATTCACTGGATAATTTAAATAACTCAAATGCCATCGATTCATCAATAATACAACTTCTATCAGTCAAGTCAAAGCATGAAATTGATGATTTTAATTACAACGATTCATTAAATAGTTTGCTTGGCTTTGAGCATCTTTTATATAATCAATTTACAGCTGATAAAATAAACTATTCTACCTACCAAAAGCTGCAAGCGAAAGAAGCTGAAAAATTAGAAAATAATATCAGTAAACTTAAAGACCTTGAAAACCATTTTGAAGAGATTCATGAATTTTTGAAGGCCAAACTCAATAACGAAAATTCCGAAAAATTAAATATTCTAAAAATTGAAATAAAGGAAAAGCTGGATGCGATTAAAAGCACCAATGAAGAAAGGGCTTCATATTCTCAAATGAAAATTCTAATTCAATATATTAGTTATGCAAATTACTTATATCAAATCTATAAAAAGGAGCTTAATCAGCACACAAACAAATACAAACTTTCAAATAATACTGAGAACAGCAAGATTAACAATTGCCAATCAAACAGTAAAATTTATTTGGGAATTTTGCAAGGAATAATTATATTTGATATGAACTCTGGAAAGCAAGATTGCCATTATTGAAATAAGAATGGGAGTGATATTTATTGACACAATTGCTCAAGATGAGTTATAAATCTTCCCAATGATGAATTACTTTGTTGTGGAAGGATATATCTACCCAGAGACCATCGTCGTCGAGGAAAAAAAGGCTTCCCTGTGGCATTTATTCTTAACAGCAAATCATTTAAAAAAAAGGAAATTCCCTTTTATGAAAATATTGAATCATTTTCTGGGTTATATTACAATGATTTCGTATATTTATTTAGCAATAATTTCAGCACTTGTTTTGGTATTAAGAAAAATGACTGAAAAATGCTCTCTAGAGTTGATTTATCTTCTAAAATCAGCTGTGTTCTTTTTAAGAAATCTATTTTATTATGTGATTTTGAGAATTTACTTAAATATGACATTAGCATTGACAGCTTCTCGGTCATTGATTTGAAACTTAATCGAGTAACGAAGCAGCTCTTATTTTTTTCAAAAAGAGCATATATAATTGAATGTCAGGGAGTGGTATATGAAAGTGGAAAAGAAAATGAGTATTGCTGAAATGGTATAGGTGAGGTGAATATTTCAACGGTTGGACTGGAGCAAGTTAATTGGGCAAGCGATAACGATTGTATTATGATTGGAACTAATAGATACAATAATGATTATGATTGAAGGAGGGATCTTCGCTATTACAGATTTGATGTTAAGAAAAGAAGCTTGAAACAGGTAAATGTATCGAGGCTTGAAGAAAATGAAAATAATGGTTCAGGAGATAGTCAAGAGCTTATAAGAAAATTAAATTTTAGTAGTTAAACATTGGTGGTGTTATATTTTATTTTCCTCTTTTTTAAAATTTGTTTTTATTTAACAAAAATAATTTAAACAAGCAAGAATTTATTATTAATTTGATATATAAAAATATCTTTTATGCCAAATTTATTGAAAAGTCTATCCAAACCTTTTACTATGCAAGCTAACATCTTTATATGTGAAAAATTGACAGAAAGTAGCAAAAATGCTGCATTTTTATAGGTGAATAAATAAGGCATAAATGAAAGACCCAGAAGGTAAAGATTACCAAGAGGAAATGGTTTATTTAGGATTCAGAAACGGGATAACAACATTTGATCCTTACAATGGAAAACAAAAATCTCACAACCTGGGTTGGAATTGGATTTTTGCAAGGTGGGTGATTCAATTACCCAATAATGAATTATTGTGCTGTGGAGAAAAATCATACAGGAAAAAAATTGGATATTCCAAGCCCAGAAAACTTTGTCTTTTACTTATCATTAATAGTAAAACATTGAAAACAATAAGAGAAATTCCCTTTAAATATCTCGTACAAGATTTCAAGGGAGTATATTGAAATAATTCAGTATATTTATTTGGAAATTATCAAAATCTTTCCAGCATTTCTTACAATTTGGTTAATAGAAAATGAAGTAAATTTGCTCCTTTACCAATTAAGTCATCTGATTGCTATTGTATCATATTTAATAGATCAATATTATTATGCGGAACAGAGCATTCTGATGTATACAAATACGATATCTGTTTAGAAAGTTATTCAGTGATTGGCTTATCACTTGCAACTGAAAGAATAAAGCTGCTTCTTTTTCATGATAAAACTGCATATTTAATTGAATTAGGGGGATTTATTTATGAGAGCGGAATTGAAAATGAATACTCTTGAACACAAGTAGGTGAGGGCAATATTTGTGGACCAATTACACAAATTTACTGAATCTCCAACAATTTTAGTATTTTTATCGGCACCGGTAGCAAGTATAAGGATACTTTTAACTATTATGATTTTCAGCTTAATCAGAAGAGGTTGATTCAACTATCTATAGACTTCGAAAAATTCAAAATCTAAATTATGATAATTCTATTAATTGTAAAACTATATCCTGCTATTTTTATTGCTTATTTCTTATTATTATTACCTTTATTAATTCATCAAGCATTATCTTTATTAACTTTTATAAAATTGTAGATTTGAAATGGTTGATATTGAAGTAAAAGAAGCAGATATAGAGTTAACTGGAGAAACACTTTATATGGTAGCTGGACAAGTTGAAATTGTGCTTGGGAGATTCAAAAAGAATCCTGACAAAGTCATAGTTGTGAAAAAAATTTACCCAATTGACGAAGATTACAATAAAATGAAACGAGAAGTTATATCGCTGTATAAATTAAATCACCCTGCAATTCCTAAATTTTATGGCTGCTACTGATCATATAGAAATGGCATAAATCTGCTTTGTGTATTAATAGAATACTTTCAAAATGGTGATCTGGGCAAAGAAATCATAAGAAGAAGGAACAATTTTTGACCTGAGGCTGAGCTATTGCATCATTTCAGCTATCTTGTAGACGCATTTGCATATATGGAATGTGCAGGATTTGCGCATAGAGATATTAAGCCTCAAAACATATTTATTGGAAATGATGGTAATTTCAAGGTTGGCGATTTTGGATGCTCCATACAAAGTTTTGAACATCAGCTTAGAGAAATGGCAACTATATCTGGGTCTCCTATATATTTAAGTCCTCTTATAAGAGATGCATGAATTGCTCATCAACGAGGCTTGAATCCAGAAGGAAGAATTGATCACAATGTGTATAAATCAGATGTTTATTCACTTGGGCTAACTTTTCTTTATATGGCTACGCTAAAAGAACCGATAGAATTAGTGAGTCTACAATACCTGAAAGAAAAAATAGCAGGAAATCTATCTCAAATAAGGTATAGACGAATAATTCCTTTACTTGACTTAATGCTGCAGGTTAATGAAAATGAAAGACCAAATTTTATTCAATTAAAACAGTTTTACAATGAAAATATCAATTTTATCAGTGTCAATTTAATTGCTCAAGCACGACTTATAGCTGAAACGGCTAATGAAAAGTTATTTTCTGCTCGAAAATTCAACCTTTTATATTTTAAAGGTGCCAATTTAATAAGATTTAACATCAAGAACAAAAATATAAATTTGTTAGCCAATTTATATAGAAAATGCAATGATGAGATCTTGAACACAGTTGAAAAAGAAATTCTTATAGAATTAGTAAAAAATGGGGAAATTTTAGATATTTTATGCAAGATATGCTGCAATAGGATTTTGATTGAAGACAAGCCTATTAGAAGTAAATGCAATTGCAAATATTGAATCCATGAAGCTTGCATTGATGAAAAATTAAGAGCTTCTCAGTCATTAATATGCAATATTTGTAATAGTTCATTTTTGTCACAAAAAAATCAAATATTCTGTCAGAGTTACAATTGTCCTGGAAGTATAAAAATTTCAAAAAAAGGAAAAACATTTAGGTGTAAAACTTGCTTAACAGAGTTTTGCAAGACATGCAAGATAAAGACAGCTGAGCATAAGCAGAAGAGCTGTATTAATTTATCCCTAGACAGAAGAAGTTTAAGATGTGAGAAATGTGGTGAAGTAGCAATAAGAGAAAGAGGTAGCTTTTACTATAACTGTCAGAATTGCGGATATTTGTGTATAGTTTGCTCTAAAGGAATCTATGCATCCCATCAAGAATGCTGCACCTCTTTTATATCTTCAAATCAATTTTAGCTTATTTTCATTATACTAACTCAATTAGTTAATTTTATAAATGTCATACACTCCCACCTCCAGTGTGAAGCGGGCTCAAAAACTCCAAGATCTCTGTCGAAGCCTTAACCTCAATGCTCTTATTTTCATCCTCGGTTTAGACAGCAAACGAAACAAGCTCGACGAAAAAGCATTCTTTTGGCTCTTCAAAGGATTTTCAGGCCAAAACAAATTAAATTCAGTTTCAGTTCCTTTTAAATATGAAGAAGTAGCATGAATAGTTACCCCAAACTCATTCGAAATATTTGTAGGTAGTGCTTGCAATGAATTAGCAGACACAGAAAGCGCATTTGCAGAAATCCAAAATATTAGTTGCAGCTGGAATGGAGTAAACGCCACAACAGTCACCAAAGATGAAGTCTCAGACTCGGAAGCTGCTGAAGAGACCAAAATCTTATGGTTTATTAGGTGCATGAAGAATATTTTAGGTCCTGTAGGTATTTGTTCAGATCAGATTGAGACGTGGCCACTTATTCAAGCTTATGCTATTGATATGTTTGGCTGTGGATTTTTTTCAAATAGTCACCCACATGTGAATATCAGTGAAATGCTTGAGCCTTATTTTTGTGATTTTGATGAGACTGCAATAGATATTTTGACTACTGAACATCTGCCAAGATTGAAAACTACATTTGATCAGACTATTGAGTTTGTGAATAAGAGAGGATATCCACAGAAAAGAGGAGATTTGAAAGAGGAAGATATCAAAGATTGCATATGTTTGCCTTATGAATATGTTATGATATCAAATACAAAAGAAGTTGTCCATAAGCCCAGGCTTAAGCTTTGGGGGAAATTTGATGATGGAGTTGCTCAGGTGAAAAATGCTACACATATGAATGTGCAAGGAGTTTGTGGGATTTCTGGGCTTATGGCTGCCAGGAGTTGGTTTTTTATACCACAAGGAACTGCTAAAGACTATTTGGAAAATAAAATAGAAAATGACATGGTCGGTGTGATGGAGCTTTACAAAGCTATCGCAGGAATTGCCAAAAAAACTCTTCAGCATGTATGTGATCATACAGTACAAGAATTTACGGATTTATTCTTATTTGAGCTTTACAAAGATCATCTATTTATTACTTATCATAACATGCTCAGTGCAGTCAGAGAAGGAATACAAATCAATCTAAACTCCTATGATGCTGATGGTGTTTGCCACGACTTCAGTCCAAATGAATATCCTTTGCATTCCATACAAATCCTCATTTTTAACATAAAATCAGAAAATTTTGAAGATTTAGGTGGATTATCATTCGGGGAAAGTTTCCTAATAAGAAACGGAAAAATCAAGAACCTCACTGAAAGCATTGAACCTTTTATCATGTGGGAAAGCACCGCAAAAAAGCAAACCCAAAGCGAATTTGGGCAGAGACTTTCAACTTTTGAAAACGTCAAACTCTACGTAGAAAATTGGTGTCCATTTGATGGTGCTTTAATTGTGTATGAAGCTGGCTGGGGATTTAAATCAGTTAATATTGGAGATCTGGAATATGAAATATCAAATTTTAAAAAAATTGAGCAGCATAGCTCTGACCTTGTGTCATTTTTTTCGGAAAATGCAAGATATGTGTTTAAAGTCAGTGCAAGAGCTTCAGGATTTCTGATGTCGGTGTGAAATATTGAAGCAGTCAGCACTGAAGGGCCTGAATATTTATATGTGAGAGGATTGCAAAAGGAAGAAGAGACTGTAAAAGTTGAAGAAGAAAGTAATGGGAAAACGAAACTTTATATTGTTATTGGAATGCCAGGATCAGGAAAAACAAGAGCCGCTGAAGATATAGCTAAAGCAATAAAAGCAGAATTTATTAAACCAAGCTTCAAGGAATCTGTACATCTAAACAAAGAATTTTGAAGAAAAAGCTTTGAAGATGTGAAATCTCCAGAAATAGTTGTAGCGTTGCCTGGATTTATGATGCCTGCTGATATACTGGATTTAATTCCTCCACATATTGAGCTAAAATCTGTCATCGTCAAAATATTTAACAACACATTTTATATGAACAAGCGCAAAGAACTTCTACCAAGATTTTTCCCTCAGATTCATGTCTCAAACTCATTAATTTATGAAGAAAAAGACAGCAATAACGATATTATCAAATTTATTACTGCTCCAAATCCAAATTTAGAAGTATTTTGGAGCAAAGGTATAATAAGTCCTCAGCAAGCCAGAACAATTGTAAGTAATGCTACTTCTATTAGACCTCAATATAGCTATAAACCTCTATACCCGCTGCAAACTCTTTTCATTAACTGTCCTTTACCATTATTAGAATCAAAAATCAGACAAAAATTATTAAATGCCCACACAGCTGATGAAGGAAATCTTTCAAATCGTCTTCAATGGGAAAATAACATGCAGATTTTATATGTAAAAGGCTCTGTGTTTCTCAAAGGAAAATCTGAAAATCAAACAATGTATGATGTGAGAGGCAACACAAAAGAAGTCTTCTTCAAAGAAGGAAGAAATGAAGAGCCAGGCATGCTTTTTATAGGCAGAAATCTAGATAGAGAAAGGCTTATTGAAATGGTATTAGAATGCAGAGCTTATACATCGAAACTCCCACTAAAAACAAGACAGCTTTTGGATGCAGAAGAAATTAAGAGAGTTGAGGATACTCTTGGACAGTCAGAAGACTATTTCTTTGATGGGACTTATTATATGGATGCTGAAGGCAAGAGATCTCTGCACCATCCAGACCTGGAAGACAAACTTGAAGAATACATTGACGAAGAAAATGAAAGGATTGGCAAATTCAATAGAAGTTTAGAAAAAGAGAACAGCATTATTAGAAAAGCTAACCAAGAAGAAATAATTAAAGAAGTATTCGTTTAGTGAATTATCTGTGACTTTCTGTCTTATTGCCTGCCATTCTGCCTTTGCGCTTTTTCTTTTCTTTTTTAAGCTCATTTGTAGTTTGAAGCTTTTTGTATTCAGCCTGCATCTCATCCAGCATCGACCTCACTTTATTTTGTTTTTGTTCTTTTCCTTGCTGCCTAAGCTTATTTTCTGTGAATTTTTCAGAAATGTCCACTTCTGTTTCTTTCTGCAGGACTTTTTTGGTTAATTTTGTAGCTTTTTTGGTCTGCATTTTAAGCTTATCTGTTTCTGTCAAAACTTTATTTGGGTCTTTTGCTTGTTTAACTGACGTAATTCGGTCAAGAATAAAAGGCTCAAAAGTTTCAATTTCTTGAGGCTTTTCTATTTGGAATTTAATAGGGTTTGTGACAGGTTCACATGAAAGATTGAGAGATTTGTCTAAAAATGGCAAAAATTGAGACAAAATTAAAGAAAATGCAGGCTCATTGGAAAAAGATTTTTGAATTATTGTGAAAAGGTCGCTTGCTAAGGTATGAAGATTGGAATCTGTGAGATCAGAAAAGAGAAGTTTTAAATCAAATTCTTCATTATAAGGCTGCTGACCGAGATGCTGAAATACTCTTAATAAGCCTCGTGTGCATTCAGGAGAGTAGAAATTGTTTGGAGATAGCCAAATATCGATATAGACTTTGGCAAGAAGCAAAAAGTTTCGGGTTTGTGTTTTATCGAGAAGTGGAAAATAAATGAAAAGTTGTGATGCCATATCTGTGAGAATTGAGGAAAGAGTGTCTTGCAATTTGATATCGAAAAGTAGCCCTGAGATGTGGAAAAATGCGATGAGATTGAGAGAAAGCTCTTTGCCAAGCTCTGTGGTAAGCTCCAAGCAAGTTTGCTCTGATGCGTATGGATAATCTTTACATAATTCATAGAAAAATTTGATAATTTCATCGTAATTATTTTTTTTGAATTCTTTTTCCAAGTTCCAATTTAATGCTAAAAATCTCAAAGCATGTTCCAAAATTTTTTGAAGCTTATCTCTGCTTGCTCGTTTGTAGGCTTTATTCCATATTTTCATTTTTTCTAAGCTCTCAAGAGGCTTCTTTCCCATCTTTTGGGCAAATTCTTCATATTCTTGTGGGATTTCCCAGTTTTCTCCAAGTTTTTCAAGTTCATCCTTTTTCTCAAGAATTTCAGCCGCTTCTTCACTAATGACATTTGCAGAATGCAAAGTATTATCCATTCTAATTTCATCTATCAGCTTATCGTATTCATCTTCATCTGCAGGCCTTGATTTATCTTTGAATTTAAGTTTCTGTGTGATTTCTCCCAAATTCATATCAATATCTTTCATGATTTCATTATTTTCGTCTCTTTCCTTTTGTCTCAGCATTTTATGCTGCTTGGACTTTTCGATAATTTCAGCATAGGCATCTTTTTTGCTTTTATGGCCTCCACCCATTCCAAAGTGTTCTTCATTTACAAGGTCATCGTCAATTTTTTGGTGTTTTTTTGGCTTTTCAAGATCTTCTTCGTCTGATTGGACCATATCGTAGTCTTCGACATAATCATCAGCCAGATCTTCGAGTTTTACGCCTTTATGTGTCAGTGTCATTGTGTCATCGAGCTCGAATTTTTGGTTTCGTCTAGATACAAGCTCTCTTTCTTTTTGAAATCTTAGCAAGTATTTTTCTTCTTTGCCCAGGTTTTCATTCTTTTCACCCAGACGTTTATCTCTGAAAATACTTTTGGATTTGATTTTTTTGGGGATATCAACAGTTTCTTTTTCTTTGTAAACGAACTTTTTACCACGATTTCTTTTCACTCCGAGCTTTTTGCCCATTTTTAGCCTTAAGATTAAAAATAGTTCATAATGGCTTTATATGACTGTATATAATAAAAAGAGCCCTTGCTTCTTATATTAATTGGGCTTATTTTTTATTATTTTATATTTTGAATAAAATTTCTTATGAATCAAAAAAAATTCACATGAAAAATTAAGCCATAATTATGAAATGAAAGGCTGCTTTATCATTTATGTTTTATATATAATTTCAGTTATAAGTGATGATAGGCCTGAAAGCAATGACTCCTGCAACGAAAGATGCTTGTGCAGCTCTTACATGTTAGGTGATAATAAATGCGATGAAGAATGCGACCATTGTGGATGTGACTATGATCACGGCGATTGTCATCATTTAACCTCAAAAGATGCAATTATAATCGGTTTGAGCATAGGTGGAGGGATATCTCTAATGTAAATTTTATTCAGACTTTCTTGTATTTTTATACCGAAGATTTATAGACTGCTGAAAAAGCGAAACTCAAGAGTTATAATAAGCTCTATAAGAAACACAAATCCAGTTCATTATAGAGAAACGTTAAATACCTCAAATAGCTCATTTATAGACAATTTCTTCACTGAAGACATCATAGGGAAGTATATTGCTAAACAATATCAAGCTGAAGATTTAAAAAATAAAGACAAATCTCTCTGCACAATTTGTTTTGAAGGCTTCGGAGAAGGTCAAGCTGTTAGAAAAACAAGTTGTGAGCATATCTTTCATATGGGATGTTTTGATGAGTGGGTTATCCAATATAAGCAGATGAAATGTCCTAATTGTAATAAAGAGTTCAAGTTTTACATAAAAGATCATCGCATACCTATGGTTCGCCAAAGCGAAAATTTCACTTCTTAGCTTCAAAAAACATCATAATAATTTTATTTGTCATTATCAAAAATAAGCAAATTTTTCTCTGAAATTATTTCGCCTGTATTTTAGCGAAAAACATATGAAAGAGATATTAGCTAGGAGATGATTAATTAGTTAATTATTTATTTCTCATGAGAAAGATCTTTTGGAATCTCCCACGAAAAATCAGAATCACCTTCCCTGCCAAAATGCCCATATGAGGCAGTTTTTTGGTAAATTGGTCTGTTGAGTCTAAGATCTCTTATGATGCATCCAGGTCTCAAGTCAAAGTTCCTCAGAACAATATGCAAGAGATCCTCATCAGTTTTCCCATTCTTAGCAGTCCCATAGCTATCTAATGTAACAGATAGCGGATAAGCAATTCCAATTGAATAAGACACTTGAATGTTTACTCTATCGCAAAATCCTCCTTTCACAAGTGACTTCGCAATCCATCTAGCAGCATAAGCAGCTGATCTGTCTACTTTGGTTGGGTCTTTTCCTGAAAAAGCACCGCCTCCATGATGTCCCCACCCTCCATATGTATCAATAATGATCTTTCTTCCAGTAAGTCCTGCATCTCCTTTTGGACCTCCAGTTGTAAATGAATTTGAAGGATTTAAATGGTAAATAGTTCTTTCATCTAAATATTGAGCTGGGACTACTGGGATAATAACATGCTGCATCAAATCACTTCTAATTTGGTCATTAGTGACATTAGGCTCATGCTGAGTCGATATCAAGATAGTATGAACTCTAACAGGAACCACTAATCCTCCTTCTCTTCTATACTCCACAGTGACTTGGGTTTTTCCATCAGGCCTGAGCCAAGCTAAGGCGCCACTTTTTCTTAAATCTCTGAGCCTCATTCCCAGATGTGTGGCGAGCTTGTGAGAAAGCGGCATACATTCTGGAGTTTCACTAGTGGCATACCCAAACATTAAGCCTTGGTCTCCAGCCCCTATTTCTTCAATTGCTTTATTTCTATGCACAGCATCAGCAATTTCTCTATCTTGCTGCTCAAGAACTACTTTAACCTCGCAATTATTGCAATCAATTCCTTTCTCGTCACTATCGTAGCCAATCTGCCTCAAGGTATTTCTCACGACTTCTTCATAGTTCACAACAGCAGAAGTGGTTATTTCTCCGAAAATCATGACTAGGTTGGTTTTAGCACATGACTCGCATGCGACCTTTGAGTTGGGGTCCTGCGCAAGACATGCATCAACGACAGCGTCTGAGATCTGATCACAGAGCTTGTCTGGGTGGCCTTCATTTACACTTTCTGAAGAGTAAAGGAAGTGACCTTGAGGTAGTTGGATGATTGGGGTGAGGTAGCCTGAACTCATCTGTTGGAGATTAATTTTAATTATTATAAAAATGGATAATTAATAGTAAAAATGTATAGGCTAAGTAAGTGGCTATTGAATTTAGTGATTAAATAGGGTAATATTTGCAAATATTAATCTCAATCTAAAATAAAGTAAAATGTTAATTATCCTTTATTTTCAATTCCTTTTGTTTTATATATCTCCTCTTGAGAATAAATATTAAATTTTAGTCTTATTAATTATTAGTTTTTGATGAAAAATTTAATTTTTTAATATAATTATTGCTTTACTTAATTAAAAGTACAAAAGGGAGAGATATTGTATTTAATTAGAAAATATTTTATATATCAGCTCTAAGGAAATTTTATGACTAGTTACAAGTAAACTTTGATTCATAATATTTCTTAAGTTTCTGAAACAGTGTGTTTTCTTTATTAAAAATAATTCCCGAACTTCCTGAAATATATAATGATAATTTATGGAGATATTGATATTTAGAAGAATTATGCAATTTCATATTTTATTGATTCTTAATTTTATATGAATAATATAGAAAGAATAATCATGAATCAGGACTTTAACATGATTGATGTGTCCAACTTATATAGTGACGCATGCGAAAATTTCATACTAGATGAAGATACTTCTAGCATTTACCAATCAATAAGCAGCGCAAACCAACAAGAAAGCCAAGACAGTACAAAAAATAGAGATGGTGAATCTAAAACGACAAAAAGTAACAGACAGAACGAAGAAAGTCAAGACAGCAAAAAAATAGAAGGTGGTGAATGCAAAAAGAAAGGAAGAAAAATGGGTAGAGACTCCCTAATTCTTTCGATGTTTTGCACTCACAAAAGCAAAGCTAAAACTCCTCCAAAAAAAGAGTATTTAAGATGTAAACTCATTCGTGGGCATAAAAAGGCAAATCGTCAAATCAAGGATGGAGTTTATCCCAATAAAGCTATCCACAGATTCGACCAAAACAATTTTAATGCAATGAAAATATGGCATACTTTGCAGCTGCATTACATAAAGAATCGCAATGTTATTGAGATTGAAAGATTAACTAAGTTCGGACCTATAACAGATGGCAAAAAGCCGAGAAGAAAAGAAACTATTGATAAAGTAACTCAAAAAAGCTGCAACAATGAATTTGTAAGGAAATACCTTCAAAACGATCCTACTAAAATTTCGTTTTATTGGTATATAGAATTAATATTCCATAACATGAACTCAGATGTCCTTTGCAATAAATTTAATTTTTGTTGTTGCAAAACACAAGAACATTATGCCAGCTGCACAGAAAAATGGATATCGTTAAAGAATTATCTTCAAAAGTTGATGTTTGAAGACTTAAAACTAGAGCCATGGAGACCTACTTTAAATTTTTCCTCTATGCTTAATGAAGATTCTGAATGTGTGGACTTTGAATTTCTTGATGATTCAAATATTGATGATGGCTTGAATGATCCAGAGTATTAATATAAGCTAATTAAATATCTTATAGAATAGTCAAATATTAAAAACATTTGGTTTTAGGCATTAAATTATTAAATTTGTTAAAACAATGTAGTTTATTATTTATTTACCAATATAGAAATAATTCTCAGACGTTCTTAAAATATATAAAGATAATTTTCGGGGCTTTAGAAATTTATCGAATAATACAATTCCATGTTTTATTACTCTTTAAATATTGAAATATTATAGAAGATTAAGATGATGCAGGATTTAGACATGGCAGATGTCCAGGACTTGTATAATGATTTAAGCGAGCATCGCATACTAGATGAAGATTCTTCTAGTATCTATCAATCAATAAGCAGCATAAGTCTTCAAGAAAGTCAAGACAGCCCACAAAATGAAGGTGGTGAATCCAAAAAGCCAGGAAGGAAAAGGGATAGAGACACTCAAATTCTTTCTATGTTTTTTACGCGCAAAAGCAAAGCTGGAACTCCTCCTAAAAAAGAGTATTTAAGATGTAAACTAATCCGTGGGCACAAAAGAGCAAATCGTCAAATCAAAGATGGAGTGCATCCTAATAAAACCATCCACAAATTCGACTTAAGCAATGGTAAGGCGTTAGAAATATGGCATACTTTGCAGCTGCATTTCTTCAAGCATCGTGATGTTCTCGAAACTGAAAGTCTGACTGAGTCCGGACCTACTACAGACGGCAAAAAGAAAAGAGGCAAAGAAATTGTTGACAAAACCACCCAAAAAAGTTTCAATACTGAATATGTAAGAAGATACTTCCAAAGCGAACCTACTAAAATTTCGTTTTATTGGTACGTAGAATTAATTTTTGCTGACATGAATCCTGATGTCCTTTGCGACAAATTTGATTTTTTTTGTTGCAAAACGCAGGAACACGATGTCAGCTGCACAGGAAAGTGAACAGAACTGAAGATTTATCTTCAAAAGCTGATGTTTGAAGACTTGAAAATTGAGCCATGGAGACCTGAAGAAGCAAGTCCTTTGGAAGGACTTCATGGAATCCCTCATAATGACTTGTGCATGTTTAATGAAGATCCTGAGAAAATGGATATTGGAGCTCTTATTGATACAAATATGAATTATGAGTGGGCTGATCCAGACTTATAACATAAGCTAAGAATATCTCATCAAAATTATTTTTATCAGCAATATTTGATTTTAAAGATATTTCAATATCAAAATGATTACACTTTATTCCTTAAATTAATCCAATCCTCAATGTATTTTTGGAAAACTGCTTCGCTGCAGTGGTTTCCAATAAATCTATGATTTAGTAACTCTTGAGCGC